>JAMKCH010022409.1:0-20443 GCA_023653785.1 Ophioderma brevispina | reverse complement strand
GCGGTATCACTGCCCGAGGAATGAGAATTTAAAGTGCTTGTCAAAACGGGAGGGTGAAAAAACGAAGATCGGAGACATTTGACGAATCAGACATTAATTTCAGACGAGACAAAAATCAATACACAAAAATTAACAGTGAATAATTGTTAACACTTAGTACAAAGGACTAGCTGAAGTGGGATCCACTTCAGCTATTTCCCGGTTAGGGCAACAATGTCCCCCGATCAAAAGCACAAATTTCCCGGTCGCAGGGCACAAAAGAATCCGAAAAGGGCTGATTAACATGACATCTCGTGGTTTTATTTCCACGATTCCCTCAAGAGTTTTTAAGAGGGGGCATTCTGCACCCCTTTGCCCCCACCTGGATACGCCAGCCTGTATCCCGTTAAAAGGTGTGTGTTACAATGTCGTACCGGTAGTAGTTTTAATTTTGTTCTGTGGTTTTTGGGCCGTCCTTTTCTCATTGTCGTCCTGCATTTGTGCCCTCAATTCCAATTCATTCCCAACTTAAAAAAAAAAAAATAATCGTATAGTGGTTATCCATCAATAGGGCCTATTTGCACAGTATTGAATAGGGCCTTGCAACTGCCTTATTGGGTCTACCATCAAAACCGCAATTTGTTTTCCCACGGCTGCTTGATGGGGTGTATGTGCAAGTGCCAGGCTTCATATCATGTTTGTGTTTTCATTTCACATAATCGGCACAAGCACCTTTAGTGTTTGTGTAGCTTAGCTATACTGCTTGTTTTTGTACGTTTTTATGACTATATGTAAATTTGGTCTCATTCCCTTGTGTAATTTTGGTAATTTTGTATTTTGTATTATTGTTAAGATTAAGTATATTTATTTTTGGATTACAGGAGCCGTAATAACATTTACGCCTATGGTTGTCCATTACTGGTTCCTAGCGCATTATTATATCCCGCATTGTCATCTTAGACAGTTTACATCTGATATTCCAGTATTATGTATGATCATAGAATATACTGTAGTAACATTTCTTTCAAGTTCGTTATGTTATGACTAAATAAATTGAATTGAATTGAAATTGAATTGAAAAAAAAAAAATTTTGAACATGACATAAATGAACCTGGACCCACTTTTTAACACTAAAGTGAACACAAAGTCATCTCTCCCTTCAGAGAAAGATGTAGTCCTTAAAAGACCTGTACTGGGGTGGTTCTCAAAAGAACCTTTCGCTGGCTTTTGTAGAGTTCACATACGCAGTGGCGTTGAAGCACAGTTACGGACAAACTACGGAAGTTCGTCCTTACGTAAGGCGCCCAATTACAACGTGACAGTCACCTCTAACCGCTCCCTCATTGCCTAAAAAAACAGGGCGCTCCTCACAGCCGAGTGCAGCCATCTCGATATTTCCTGCTTTTTAGGAATGACGGTTGGTTAGAAGTCCACCCCAGGAAGACGAGGTGGGTGCTTAGGGTTCGGCTCTCTTTACTTCTTTCTTCAACTCGCGCTTGCACCCAACCCACAGTTCAGGTCAGGCGGTGGATGATTGTGATATTGTCCGATGATATCACCTTTCCTGCACACAACCTCACTCGTCCTTTGGCCCCCGGCTTTCTGGTGACATCTTAGATACATGCTGCCTTTCAGTCTTTTCTTCCAAAACGAATTTATCGTAGATATAGAGAGTGCCAAAGTTATGGGTTATCTTCTGAGTCCATTTTCGTTCTTAATATGAAAACTATCATGATTAATAATGAACTGTTAAGTATTGCAACAGCATCATAATATATATTAGGCGCGTTGGACTTGAAGGCGACTAACAGTTTGCAGCCCTCACGGCTCTTTAGTTTTGCCGCCCACTGTCAAAAGATTTCTGTCAAAAGGTTGTGATTAGATATTGGCAAAGGGGTGCACGAGACCAACTTTACCCACTAAACTACTAGCAACTGGTTGGTATCAAATTTGTTTTTTTATGAGATTATTTTCTGATTGTCGTTGGATGCACTGCTATTACTGCTTTGTCAACTTTGATATTAATGTCACAACGAATTCTATGTAAAAGAGAATGTAAAAATGCATTATGCTTAGTTTTGTTATAGTCTTGTAAATTATACATTATGTGAGATTCCCTTACCACATGGAGTTTTTTGGTTACTTGGTTTGAGAGTTATTTTAGGTAGTGGGGGGTGTCGCTGATAAAAAATAGGCATAGTTTTTGCATAACACGTCAATTTTTCTCTCTATGGTATACCCCCACACTTTATGAGAGGGGTGGATTAACCAAGTCCAGAAAGTTACTAATTCACATGAACTCAATTCAAATTCAAAGGTAAATGAAACTATTGCTTATAGTAATATAACTATATAAAGGACAAACAGCACAATAGTCTATTTGGCAAGAAAAACTTGCCTTAGCATGTTTATGGAACAACATTTGTTGTTGCAACCCACCCCCCCCCCCGTTTTTCTCCACAGGTGCAAAAAAAGGCCGTGATTGGTCGAAAATTACTTTAGGTAATCGTTTTTATGTCTTTTGAGCACATTTTAGCATAAACCTTTCGGACCCACCCCCTTACCTGGAGGTAGGGAAGCCCTCAAAGTTGAGGCTGGGGGGGGGGTAGGGTTGGTGAACATCCCTATACTTTACTGTGGTAAACTGGGGACACCAAAAATTGATTATCAGAAAAGTTTCATAGTATTGAGCTTAAACTTCAATTGTAAGTATATGTTAGTTTCCTTTATTATTTTAGGCCCAAAATACAGTGAGAAATTGATCGTTTGTGTGAGTTTTAAAGAGAAATTCAATTTTCCGATACTTTTGCACACAAAGGAATCTTGGATAAAGGGGAAGGATGGATATTGCGGTAAGTGTTAAAATAAGCTTATCACCAGTTTTAAAGATCGGAATAACTCTTGCAACTTCTAGATTAGATGGGACAATACCGGTGGATAGGAAAAGCATTGAATATATTTACATACTACGGCTCAATTACATGTTGGTAAGATCTGTTTAAAACTAGTTTGAGCTATACCATCGACGCCCAACATTATTACTAGGTTGCTTTGTGAGGTTGGTAATATCCAACAATTCCTCCTTAGTTGTAGGCGAGGAGAAATATACTAGGGGAGGAAACCGAGATGAACTGCATTTGCTAGGAGTAACGTAGTCAGGAGGGGGTATTTAGAGACAGGATGGACCTATGTTGAGTAAAAAAAGTCATTGAATTTGTTAGCGATTTCGACGGGTACTTAATTCAGAGCAAGTAGAGTCGATAAAGTATGAGGGTGGTTTGGGGGATTTGGTTTCTGCCAAGAAGATTATTTAGAGTTTGCCCTTTTTTCATCTTGGTCCGGTGCATCAAGCTTGTTGTGATATGATTATGTTTAGCAATGCGCAGAGAAGATTAATTTAGAGTATTGCGTATTTGTGTATTTAGTTTATTATCGTTATTTGGTTTGGAGCGGTATTTTCTAAATCATTTTATCTTTAGTGATTAATTGATTTGATTAGATCACCGTTTATTCCCCCCTGGTTCCTGGGAGTTTTACGTTTAATAATTTAGTTGATTTACAGGCCAGTGAATATTAAATTATATATATATATATATATATATATATTAAATTTGTCTCTCAATTGGGATATAAATTCTAAACGACTTACGCAATTGTATTACTGTAAAATTATTTCAATTTTGCACTTAATCTAACTAATGATATTTCACCTTACACTGATATCACATTTTTTCTTCAGTTATTGTACTCAAGGCCTATCTTATAGTGTATAGGTTGTGGGGTTATTGTTAATTAACAAGAACAACTTGCTGAAGCTATTAACTCACCTTTTTTCTTTATTTGTTTTTTCCTCTTTTAATCCTGTTCCTTGTTGAGTTCCTTAATTCCATCCTTCAGGTCTGTTTTCCTCACTTTCTCTCCTTCAGTCTTTCGTCCCTTAGTCCTTGTATTCGCTTCCCTTTGTCCTTCCCCTTTCTTTCCTTCCCATCCTCCTTTTTCCCACTGTTATTCCTTCCTTACCTTATTCCTCCTCTCTGTGCCTTCTCTTTCTTTTCTTCCTTATCATTTCCTCTCTTTTCGCTATCCTTTCTGTCCTTCCGTCCTTTTCCGTCCCTTATTTGGACATGATTTTTTGTTCTGTCTTGTTTTGTCTTGTCCCTTAATGAATATAAAATCTTGTGGTTTATCTTTTTTTGTATTATTATCATTGTAGAACTTAAGAAGGTACTGCGCCTTCACGCCCTCGTTTAGCAGTGACCTCATCTTCACATTCTCAGCTTCACTTTTCATTTTACCATTATGCCTTTGCTTGCTAATTAGCTTTTTTTTTTTTTTTTGGTTGTGTGGTTTTTTTTTTTTGTATATTACTTTTTCATAGAATGTTATTTTCTCTAACTTTATATATCAATTTTAAATCTGGCTTTGCTTGCTTATTGACTTGTTTACCCTGCGTGATTTGAAGTGCAAAAAATTTTGATTATGTTGATTGTATGTACAAGGCACCTCGCCTACACGCTATGCTTTTTGTGGTGGCCTCAATAACTATAAAATTTAATTGAATTGTTGTTGTGTATGATGAATAAACTTGAACTTGATAATAAGTACATTACTGTTACATAAATATAGTTTTTTATTTCTAATCTTTTTGTGTAATAATAATATACACACATAATTATACAATAACCGTAAATACGAAACGCTGAATATTTACACGAATAGACACAAACGTATCTGCTCTTTTGTGATTTTGGTGGCCCTGAAATGGACCGTCTAAGAATGGTAGCTCAACCACACCAGTTACACACGCCTAATTCTGTATCGTCCACGCCTTCTCCCCTTCGAAGATCGTCCCCGATCGGCAACTCTGCAAAAGGCGTTAAAAAAGCTGGAAGCCCTCTCACCCTGTAGAACGGACTGTTGCGGTAAACAGCTGAAGAAGTGGCCATATGCGCCGCTTTGAGATCTTCAATGCATGCCGAAGCCACGCGCACATTCTCCTGGTATTGGTACCGTATGCCTTCCCCACCAACATCACGCTCATCCTGATCTTCTCCATATGGCGTGGGAGCGGGTTGTTTCTTGAGCGTCCATGAGCTGATTTCGGCGAAGTGAACGAAGTCCGACCTTTGGTACAAACTTGGGAAATGGCCTATCAAACTAAGAGAAAGTAGCTTCCATTATAGTACATGTAAGTCTTTTTTCGTTTATACTTATTTGTACGACGCGAAAGATCGAGGCCATCCGTGGTATTGCTCAGTGTACTGTCCCAAACAAGAATTAGAGTTAAACTGGTCACAAGTCCGGTCACACTCAGTGCACTGTCCTAAAACCTAAGACCAGGTGGTAAACTGGTCACGCCTCAGTTCCGGTTATACAAAGCGCTGGTGGATTTGCGTGAGTACGATTTTCTCAGACGTCCGCAGTAAATGTACAAACAAGTTGTGTTATCCGTGTGTCGCATTTTATTTTGTGTGCTTCCCTGCATAATGACTTCGAATCACCACGCAACGAACGGGAAGATTGCAGAGAACGACCAGGAGATTACAGCGACGATGAACCGTATCTGCAGCCACGCTAGCAGGAGATGGGATCGACAGTCTCTCGGCGAAGTTAGAAACCTCATAATTGAAGCTTCTAATACACTCGAACGCACGGCCTTCGTATCCCACAGATGCGGAGGTCCTTAGTTGAACATCTTGAGAAAGGCAGTGCCCCGCCTCCCGAAATCCGAGAAGCGTATATTGGCCCAGATCTGAGTGAGCTCGGTTTGGATTCTGTCAGATTTTGGAGATGTCCTTATAGGCAGATCGCTTTAAGGGACGAGTACACCAGGATCATCCAGTAGCACGTCTGGACTTGCTTTCTTGCTGCGAAAACACATCCGGCAAGGGCAGGTTATGGAGGGAGATGGGAATTGAAGGCCCGGCCGTGAAGAGGGAATGGCACTGGGGTTGTACAAAAAACGAGACGTCTTTTGCCGTGCTGGCTGAAAGTGGGGCTAACGCCCCGGTCAGAGAAAAGGAAAAGGCGCAACATTGTCAGGCCCTGAGACACCATTATGGTGTTCTGTTAAATAAATAGGTCCTTTTATAGGACCCACCAAATGATCAAAGAGATTTTTACTTATGTTGTCCGTAATTTTTCTTATTTTATGCTATCCTAAAATATACAAGGGCGTTTTGGGCGATGATACAAGGATTACATGCACTGAGAAATTATTTATAAGTTTTGGTAATATAATAGTAACAGGTAATTAAAAGTTATTACATTGGGAATGTATAGTCATAAATTTGTGAGTAGACTAATGTTTAATTTATGTGAATAAAATATCAATAGCGATACACAGGTAACATCAATCGTACTGTGCTATTGGACAAATTTTCAAATAACATGCTGCATACCATGGTATTTTTCTTGATTAAGCAAGGCCATTGAATGCGTTTACATATATTGTTGTATCTAAATTTAATGATTGGTATCAAGAGGTTTTCATTAACCATAAACTTCTTAAAATAGTACTTTTCATTTGTATGCAATCAATAGTTCAAGTTCATTCATGAGTCACAACAACAAAATAAGGACATGTAATCAAACAATAAATTATACATAATTGTAGGATAAGGTCAACCACGCGTGAAGGCGTGGTGCCTTACCTAACAAAACACAAACCTACACCAATACAACATAAGAATAGGAACTTGATTCTTTGATTGAAGAAAAAATTAATTATCAGAGTATCATGGTTGAATTACTATGCGATACCCAAAGGACGAGTAAACAAAATGGGGGACAATTATTAATATCATGAATATAGTGATTTGAGCCATGTGGTATCAGACAAATAACCGACTGCCCAAATCCGTTCAACAGAAAAGATACCTCACCCTGTCAAAAAACCCTGACTGTTTCACTTCACTCGGGTTCCCTCTGAACTAGAAAAGACAAAATTTGACCACCATGATACACCTCTCACTATCACACTCCAGCATATTCAATATTTGTATACTCTATTGACCATTTACTAGTACTTTAAGCCTTAAAAGATGTGACATAAGGTACAAGGAACTTGAAAAAACCTAATATGAATAAGATGCAATTATTAGAGAGAATTCATTGTATTTTAGATGACAGGGTAATATCGTACATTAACAATTCGTTTTCCCTTTGTAACTTCTTTTGTAGCAATACCTTTGGTTAATCCTATATACTATGGTATCGTCTCATTTCTTTAATTTTTGATCTTGTAATTGTGAGAGGGACAAATAAATCTGAAGTGTGAGCAGAGAAATTAGCACTGCTATTCCTAATTGTTAGATTATATGTCTTTTTTATTTGCATCACATCGATGTTTCTGATGCAAAAAAAAGAACATGAAACCATAAAAAAAATCTGCTTATCTGCTCATTAACCTGTCTAAATTGAAACTAATCACGCTAATTGTATCAACTTGCGTACCCGCGATGTGGACGGGTCAATTTGTAACGTGCTTGGCTGTGTCTATGCGGAAGTAATCTCATCTTCACGGTCATGTCCACTTTCACAACCAGAAACTTAATTTCTGTTCCAAATTTAAGTCCTGTCTCGGTGTGTAACCCGAGGCATTCAATTGCCGATTTTATAGTATCCTTTCTTTTCTTTGTTTTGGTCACCCAGCATACTTCCTTACAAATACGTCATTTATTTTAAGCATGGCTGCCAATGACGTCATGTTACTTGAAGCATGATGCTAAACTTTCAATTTATTAACATATACCACCATGCATCATTACAACAGCGTAACAATACTGTAATATAGGATTATTTTCTGAATGATCGCAGATTGTTTTTTTTTTTATTCATACGTACATAAAACGGCAAAATGGGGAACGGGACGCCTGCCTCAGGTTTCAGTGAATTCCATCTCATTGCAACAAGTAAACAGTAAATTATCACACAATAGCAAATATTGTTAGAAGATGATCATAATATTAATAATTAACAGAATGAAAAAAATAATACACTTTTACATAAATGTAATATGCAAGAGATGAGGATCAATTGATAATTTTTGTTTAAAAAAGACCTCACGCTTACGCAGGTAGTAAGCTATATAAATTCCCTTAGTAGCGTGTATGACGTAAAGGGTGTATGGACCTGAAAATTGACCATAAAAATTACAGTATTTTTGTTATATTAAAAATACTTTAATTTGTTCATCTTTTTACAGTATTTTCCCTAACTTAACGCTGTAATTTTTAGAGTTGTGAAAACCCGAACACACTAAAAATTCAAAGAAAAAATATGAGTATCGTGTATGCTTCTGTTTGGTGAAAAATCAGAAATAAAGAGTGTTTGCAGATGTTAATGTCAATACCCTTTCATATCTCGACAAAATACCGAAATACCCCCTCCCCTTCGTCTGTACCATCAGAATTACTAACCAACACATTATTCCGATTCAGATCATCAGTAACGTATGATGGAGTCTGTCCATGAAGGTCCTCATACACATAAAGGGGATATTTTAAGTTTGATACGTTCCTTATCTAACCAGTGAATAGTGATCTATAGTATAATACATTTTGTAAATAAAAACAATAAAAAAAATAAAAGTTATTTTTAAGCAAATATATATTACATATATTTTCGAAATTAATTTAGTTAATAAATTCAAAAAATTTATGCAATCAGACCAAACATTTTTGTTAGCTCGACATTTCTTATGTATTGGGGTTTATTATCACTCACCGAGAAATATTAAAAACGATATTTATTTATTCATTAGATGTTCAGCCTATTTGCATCCAAAAATGTACTAAAGAATGTACTAATTTTAAAATAATCACCAAATATTCCAAGATCTGGGGCCAAATTCAATACTTTTCGAAACTTTTTATTATTTTCGAATACGGTTCGCTCAATATCCTCAACTATTTTGTAGTGCTATTCATTAAAATGATCTTCATTTGAATCTTGAATCTAATTATCATGATCATATTTTTAATATTTACGTGCATGTGCATGAATGAAATAAACTGTACCTGACATTAATATATCATAAAGTGTTCAATAAAAAAGAACAAAAACAATTCCCATCTCAATTCTCTCTTCCTGTTTCAAAAAAGAGCAATTCCACCTGTCCCCAACTCATATTGCTGGCCACACGACCCATGATTTCACTCCATGAAACATGCTAAAACTTTCTGATATTTATTTTTTCAAAATGTGTAATTTTTAATACAATACCATCACAATCTACTACCTCGCAGGCCCTTCTTGAATCCAACTTTTTAAAAGAAACGACACAGACCATACATACAACCTCGCCAATCTTCGGATCTTCACATTCTCCATACAACACTAAGTTAGCTGAGAATACCATTAAAACAAACCCAGGTGCACTACTCTGGAACAGTATAGATGGGTCTCCATCAAAAAATGTCATTCACTCTCATCTCACTCTCATCCTTTAAAAACATTTCAAATCTCATCAACACCCTCCTCTTACCCAGGCTTAATTGATTTTTTGCCTTGTGGGTCCTTTATTACTTGCATTATAAATCGCCGTCCACTCTCCGTTCTCTCAGTCATTGCTGTCACCCCCCTTTCCCTGTCCCTTTTTTTTTATGTCTTTTGTTTTGTCCCTTGCCACATGATGTATTTTATGTGTTGGTTCTTATTATTCCCCTGGACATATTGGTTAAGTTGCCTACATACCTATTATAGGATTTACTAACCACTGTGTAATAAGCTAAATTTAATTATAGTCCCTAATTTCTCTTCTATAATTTACCAGTCTTGCTCTTCATTGCCTCCTTATCCATTCTTCCATTGGCATTTTTATAATTAATTATTGGGTATAATTGTAGGTCCATGTTTATATTCCTTACACATAATTTTGTACTATTACTGTTCTCTTATTTTTTGTCTAAAACCGAGGGCATTGCGTTACACGCTCTGCGCTTTGCAATGCCGCGTCCATCAGTTTATTTATTTACAGATATTTCATGCTTAGAGCTTTTAAATCTATATTATATGATTCTATAAATTGTCCCATTTCGTATGTAAATATTGTTGAGGACAAATCAATAAATGATTGATTGATTGTGATTGATTGACGTAAATACTACAATTCCCTTCAAAATGTTATCATTATACGTATTTCAGGCTACAAGACCTAATTAAACCATCAATAACCATCAATAAATTTACTTCAGGACATCTCGATATCCCATGATCTTTTGCTTTTCCATATGACAATACATCAGGAAAGAATTTTGGTTAAACATACCACAACATAAACGTGATTGACAGCACCTTTACAAGTGGAGTGCCATAGCGGAAAGCGCACTCAAAGGACGGCGGCATCATGTGTAAACAACTTTTGTTTAGCATGATGAAAGATAAAAAAACCGCCAAAAGCTTGCCTCCGAAGGTGACAAGCGACAATGGTGGACTTATTTCACCTAATCTGTTGTCAATCAATCTTAGCAAATTTAAGCTTATCAATAATAAAATTTCACACGTCATACTTACAGCTCTTGATAGTCATTTTCAGTTTATCAACAGCACGGCGAACACCCCTATTGCTAGCTTTATCTCTCAGGTTAAAAATAATGGACCCTCAACAACAACTCCCAACAGTGAAGAGCTGAGTCCCGACATATTTGGTGCGGTGTGCCTCTTCGTTACAGAAGTTTCCAAACAGCATTGACAATCACTTCCCGTAACCCACGTCCCTGTCCTTTTTTGTTTTGTCCTGTCCTTGTTTTTTGTCCCAGCCTTTGATGGTCCACAATAAGTCCCACTTTCTACTGGGTTGGGTGTCAAGTCTTAAAGTCATTTGCTCTTATGGCCTGCTCCCACACACAGCTCCCATACTCAGTATTATTATTTCAAATGTTATTTATATCTTTTCTATAATCGTTTGTGTTTACATGACCAGATCTTAACTGTATTACACTCACGTAATGGATAGATATTCTTATATATTTAAATTTGGATGCTTATTGTATTCAATTATTTATAACTGCATATACACGTAGAATTCTCCCATTGTTTAAACCCGATAATTCGTACCATGTTAATTGTATTGTCATTAATGTATATACATGGAAGATGAGGTTGACTAAAATCATGTCTAACGTCTAACTGTCAGCATCGTCTCCGTCTGCTGCCGCCTCGTCCGTCGAAGTCGTGTTCTAGAATCGGCACCTCGAGATGGCACCCCTGTGCCAGCTTTACAACGACTAAACGGCACGACATCTTTTTTCCAGAAATGGGCGCAATTTCCACAACGACCAATTTGAAGACATCTCAGTCGGGGGCTCAGTAGGCTTCGAAGTAGGGCTTTTTCAAGTTTTCAAGTTTTTTCACGATTTCCGTAAGGCACCGCAGAATATTCAGGACACGAAGATGTCTGGCCAGAATCTGTTTCTTCCAAGAAATGCTTTCTGTCGAATCCACCGTCCAAGGAAAGAAGGCAATGGGTGTTTTGAGGCTATTGCAGAGCCTTGCCAATAAAGAGTCCATGAAACCGAAAAGGGACCTTGCAAGAGAAAGAGAGATCACATTAAGTATTGCATATGTTATGAGGTTTATCGCGGTTATAACCTGTTTTCAATGGTCCTTATCAGGACCGCAAATGTTCAAAATATAATATGACCTGATTTACAATAAAGCGTTTAATCTGATTAAAGTTTTATGTTGTCACGTTTCAGTCCTTTGTGGTGTTTGTTGTTTGTTTGTTTTCTTTCTGGTCTAAATTTTTATGTGTTGCAAAACTTTTAACAAATACTGCGACTCAAGATAGCTAAAATGATTGAATGACCTTGAAGTCTTAGGTGTCTTTTGGTTTTGTTTGTTTGTTCTAAATTTTGAACTTTCGTGTGTTGCAACTTTACAATACTGTCACTCCAGAATGTTAAAATAATTGCATGAACTGACAATCATTGAAGAGATCATTATTTCCACATATTCAGTATTTTTTTTTCCATATTCAGAATGTAAATTCTTTTGGGAAATCACAAAGTCGCGCACTCTTTAGTTTGGCAACTCTAAACGTGCGTTTTTGTCCATTTCTATTTTCACCCCAAACGGCATAAAAGTAAGATATCATTTGAAAACAACCCCTTTTGTTCATTTGTTTGTGTTTTCCGTTATATTGTTTAAATATATTCATTGGCTTGTTTTTATTCGTATTTTATTTAACCCGATAATTACGATAAGCGCATTTCTAGCTACAAATAAGGACGTTCATTATTTTTGCCGAGTGGGTCGCCACACTCCATCCCAAATACTTACTCTAAGGTCCCCCTTCCATCTATCCCATTGGTCATTTTCCCAACTACAACCCGAGTTTCCCTCCCAGCTACCTCCAGTATCCCTCCCCAATTTTCCCAGTGGTCTCGATTCCAAACTACCCTACCCCAGATCCCTCTTCCATCTAACCCTTGCCCCTCCCAAACTTCTCTTCCCCCAATTCCCCCCTCCCAACACCACCCATATCCCCCTCCCAACAACCCTATATCCCCTTCCCAACTAACCAAAAGTTCTCTAACTAACCAGGGTCTACTACAACAGCTACAAAGCTACCCATGTGTCCCCTTCTCAACCAAGCCATTTTCCCTACTTATTCGGTGTGTGCATGTGCAAAAAAGAAAACCATCGTAAATACTCAAAGCAGCTGAAAATAAATAAAACGCGTAATTTGGGCCAAAAACTGACCTAACAATAGCATTTTAGAGACAAATCGGCATTTTGAATTTGAAAAAAATGGGCGGTTGATAGTGTCTTGTTCTCTTTTTGATTATAACGGTTAAACGGAGTCCTCCTTAATTTTAAATTTTTTATCAACATTACTTCAAATCTTTTTCTTTAAAATGTTTTATTGGTAAAGGATCAAATATTAAAGCCCCTTTGGCTTATTTTTAATCCTCACCCCTATACGCATTGAAATATTGTAGGCCCTTAAAAGACGTAATTGTGGTGGTTCTCAAAAGAACCTTTCGCTGGGCTTTTGTAGAGATCACATACGTAGTGGCGATGATCACAATACGACAAACGACGGAAGTTTGTCCTTCGTAAGGCGCCCATATACAACGTGGCCGTCACGTCTAAAACGATCCCACCCCCATCGCCTACACAACTGAGTTAACCGCGTTCCTCACAACCTGCCAACCATCTCTAATCTCCTGCTTTTTCTGACGACGGGTTCCAATGTTAAAGCCCATCCCGGAAAACGATGGTGTTCGTGTTCGGCTCGTTTAGCTTCTTTCTTTAACTCACGCTTGCAGCCATACACAGTCAGGTCAGGCGGTGCTGATGGTTGAATTGGGTTCCTGATATCACCTTTCCTGCCTCCCAACCCACTCGTCTTGCAACCCGCGTCGTTTCCTGTTGACATGCTTCAGAACAGTCCTGCCTTTAGGGTCTTTTCTTTCCTGAAAATGAATTATCATAGATATAGAGAGAGTGGCCAAAGGTACTGGTTATCTCTGAAGCTCCATTTGCGCTCGTATATGGAAGACTATAGGATGATTAATGAACTGCTACTATTGCAAACAGCATCATATATAATGAGGGTCGCGTTGACTTGAAGCGACTATACAGTCTGCCGCCACTCTTTAGTTTTACCGCCCACTGTCAAATGATTTTGTGATTAAGATAATTGGCGGACGGGTGCACGATGACCCACCTCTATCTACCCCACACAACTACTTAGCAAATGGTTTGTAAAAAAAATAGGATTTGTTTTAACTGGATATTATTGCTAATGTCTCGGATGCACTGCTTTTACGAACTACTACTCGACTGCTTTTCCATTCCACTTGATATTAATTTCAACACCAATTATATGCAAAAGAGATGTAAAAATTGCAGATGCTTATTTTGTATAGTCTTGTTCAAATATTATACCATCTCTATTAGATTCTGTAATTATAACTTGTCTCTCAACCAGTTTTTTGTTCAGTTCAGTTTATATTTATTTCAGCATACATATCGAACGTGACAGAAATGTATACTACAGTCTATTATATACTATACAAGGACATAAAAAATCAATGTGTAGACTGTATTAAGACGAACGGGTAAGGGAATATGACATTGCTAGGACCAGTAAGCCCACCCATAGGCTTATGGTTATTGCTGACCTCTGTAATCAACAAAGGTCAAATATTTCAATTTACAAAATGGATACAAGTAAGGGGTGCTATAAATAAAATTACAATAGGAACATTAGAACATAACAAAGATCAGAGAACCCAACACAAACAAAAACAAACAATATATCTAAGCTAACAAACACTTGACGGGAATACGGGATACGGGTTTGTGACAATTATGACAGACTTTTCAACATGTCTTGCTGAGGTATGTAAGAATATTTCATAATGATGGAACAGAGATAGACGGGGTCGAAGTGCGAAAGGGTATTACCCAAAAATAGAGGATATGAAACCTTGGATAAACAAGGTGAGGAAGAGCCCCGGACTTGGGGAGGAGAATTTAAAAAGCATTGTACGGTTGATGAAATGTTGTTTTCAGTTGCGCGTTTTACAAAGTATTTTGTTTGTACTTGTTGTGTTATTGCTGGAAGATCATTCTAAAGCTTTGCGCCGTGATACCGAATAAAGTGCTTTTCAGAAAGAAGATTGTTGGTCGTGGAGATGCAGTTTGTCGGCTCGTCTGGTATTATAGCTGTGGATTTGTCTGGTTTGTGGTAAAGTAATTGCTAATAGTTCGGAGGTAAATGATTGGTTGTTATAGTTCAAACATGAAGAGCGCTGTTTTTTTGCAGTTGGTTTGCAGCGTCGCCTAATTTAGTGTTTCAGTGAGTGAAATAATGGGAATGTGTGAGTTCTGGGGTGAGTTTGTGATAGATGCGAATTGGCCCATATTTCTGTTTGGATTTTTAGTTTGGTAGTCCGTTAATGATAGTTTGGAGGCCCAGATTGATTTCAAGTGCTAAGGTATGGAAACTAGTGTGTTTAAAAGAAGCGAGTTGTCGAGGTGTAGTCTGGAAGGTGGTGTTTAACTCTTTAGATTGTACCAATTGCGTTAGACGCTTTGGTAGTGAACGAGTTGACTGTGTTCATTCCATGTTAGTTTGTCGTCGATTGTGATGCCAAGAAATTTGTTTGAGTGTACCTGGGAGATTGTCGGGTTATCTATTGTTAATATTTGGGGTGGTGATTTAGTGTTGTGTGTAAGAAAAAGATGTAGTTAGTTTGTAAAACATTGCGATAAAGGTTGTTAGCCGCTAAACCAGTCGTGATTTTGTGTCGAGTTCATGATTCATAGTTGTTAAACGTTCATTAAGTTAGGGTTTGAAAGAAAAAGGTTTTTTTTTTTTTTTTTTTAATAAGATTAATTTTAAGTGTGTTAAGAGGTTGGTGATGTCATTCACGTAAATGATGAAAAGTAAGGGGTCCAAGGATTGAGCCTGCGGGACGCCAACTGTGATAGGTTTGATTGATGATGCGGTGGAGTGAAAACGTAGACTGATGGTGAGCGGTTAGTTAGGTGACTCCTGAACCACTCAAAGGCTACTCCACGGACACCGGAATGATAACGCTTGTTAAGAAGAATGTTGTGGTCCATGGGGTCGAAAGCCGTGGAGAGGATCCAGGAAACCCATGGTGTGGAGTTTATTTTTAGTGCAAGGTAGTTGGTTGTTAGTTCTCAAGAGTGCCAGGTAGTCGAGCGTTTGGCCCTAAAACCGTATTGTTCATCGACAAGAATATTGTGGCTTGTTGAAGAATGTAGACAGACTTGGTGTTACATGACTTTTTCAGTATTTTTGAAACGATGGAAGAACAGAAATGGGCCGTGATATTCAATGGTTCTGTCATCTTTGTTTTTGTAAATAGGATTACTTTG
This sequence comes from Ophioderma brevispina, assembly GCA_023653785.1. Classification (NCBI taxonomy): domain Eukaryota; kingdom Metazoa; phylum Echinodermata; class Ophiuroidea; order Amphilepidida; family Ophiodermatidae; genus Ophioderma; species Ophioderma brevispina. Next base: position 4,602 of record JAMKCH010022409.1, on the reverse strand, counting down.
GCTGATTTGAGGTATCAGGGAAGGTCCGGTGAATTGTGATTGGTTAAATATGTGCATCAGAGGCTTAAAACGATGTTATCACATATGATTTTGTTAAGGCACTCCCATGAGTCTATCTTTGTCGTACCGCCGCACTTTACCAAGTTTTAACAGGTGGCGAATTTTTGGTGCATTTCATCACATTACTGGATTCAGGAAAAGTGCGGTGAATGTGTTTTTGGGGTAGGTTTTTGTTAAAATGGGTTATTTGAAGTTGGAATTTTGTTAGCTAAGCTTTTGCCCAGTTGTGAAGTTGCCGTTGAATGCTTAGCTATCAAGCAGGTCAGTTATCTGCTTATATTATGAGTGAAAATCAGGGGTTTGTTTCAGAGTGGATACCTTTCTACCTAGAAAGTTGTTGAGGAATGTCCAGGTTTTTGGTGAGATCATTTTGAGTTTCTGTAATACCATGTCTGTGTTGTGTTTTTTCTTGGCACTACGAATAATGTGAGGTAAGTTTTTTTGGGTATGTTGTATTGTTGTTTTCACAAAATTTTTTATTTTTTTCAGTAATGTTTTTTTATAGAGGCCGTGCTTGTCGTTTGATTGACTTGAAATTGCTGTTTCATCCAGGGCTGATTATGGTTACGATTTTTAGGGTCTGTTTTGTAAGGGAAATGATTCGGTTAAGTTTCGTGATAAGTTGGTAATGAAGTTGTTGTACGCTATGTTAGGGTCATTTTCTATGAGTATATTTCCGGCATGATTCCGTGTTGAGTCTACGGTTAAATGGGCGAATGTTGTGATCTCTGTAGTCCCGCTTTAGTGATATGTTGTTTTGGCATCCTTATGCTTAAGTGATGTAATGAGGAGATGGGGACGTGATCTGTAGTGGTCAGTGACAAATCTCCCTGGTATGGGTCTGTGTCATGGGTTGGTGATAATTTATCATGGAGCGTGGCTTGTTTTTATGCGGTAAATTCTTGTAGGTCCTGTTAATTTAGGGAGATAAGATTCAAGTGAGTGTTCAAAAGTCATTTATGTGTGGATGAGTGGAATAGTGAGAAATTTGACATAAAGTCACCGACAATATCGACTATCACGGTTTGGTTTTTATTTAGTTAGTGGAGGAGCTGCTCGAATCTATTTTAAAATTTTGGATTGTTGTTCATTCAGTCCGTCAATAACGTCCGACAGTTATGTGTTTTGGTCGTTGTTGGTGTTTGCGGATTTTCGAGGAAAAGTGAGTCGAATTCCCTGGTTCTGGTCACAGCTGTTTGAAGTCTACATTTAATTATGACGAAACCAGAATAAAACAAAAATTATCGTCGGCGACACCTTTGACAACTGATTTGAACTATTTAGTCCACTAACTACATTCTGTGTAATTTTACGAATTTCATTGCGGCAAATATGATTTTTTTGTGTTCTTGTAGAGAATCTAGTTTTCCATCGTCCTTTCTATGGAGAATGTGCATATAGATGGCGCTATAACATACAAATCATGACCTTTTTATGCCTTATGGCAAGATTCCGGCAGGAATTTGTCTGATGTTTGCAAGATATAGCTCTTGCATATTTACTACTTACAATCAGTTTGCAAAATTGTGTCGGCCACTGTTGAAAATTGTTTCTCATAATAAAAGAGACAATTTGTATGGGGCCAAACATCTGTGTGGTGTTGTTGTCGATATTTTGTAGTGAAAGGTGATTTTTTATGTAAAACAAACTCCCCTTCCTCTGCCAGTTAGTGCTCCTGGAATGTACGTGTACCTTAAGTGAATGTGGTGCCTTGGTCATTATTAAGCCATGTACCTAAACAAGAGAAAGAGTGGTTGAGGTGATAAAGGTAGTTAGTGATTTCTTCATATATTTTTGGTGATACTACGCCAGTTGAAATGGAATATGGAAAATATCGTTGCGTGATGATTTATTAGGTGGTTGAACTGTCGTCTTGTGTGATTAGCGGGAGTCAGACCGGAGTGTTTGTGGGGTGTGATGAAGGATGGGTGGTCACATGTTTGAGACGATATGGGGTCCTTGTAATTAATGGATGATACAAAGGGAGTTAAGTTTGATGATGTTCAATTTAGTTTGGTGAAAAATTCATTCAGTGATGCGCGTAAGTCTTCATCGTGAAGCTGTGGTAAAATGGCAGTTCGTATATTGCAAGGCACTGCATACAGAAAGGGGGGGGGAAAAATAAAAAAAAAAAAAACAAATCCCAAGGAAAATAATGGGGAGAGGGGTTAGTGAGGGAGAAAGAGATAATGAGAGAGTAAGGGAGGGATAGAGAGGGGTAGGGAGAGGGAGAGGGAGATAGAAGGGTTGTTGTGCATTGCTCTCCTCTCCCCCTCTCGCTTTAGCTCTCTCTCCCCCACTTCGCCTGTGGTGCCGTTGCTGCCGCCGAGAACCATAGATCAATGAGAAATTGGGGAGACTCCCCTGCGACAATAACTGTGGGCAAGATGTGTTTACCCGTCCGCCAAGACGAAAGCAACAGGCCTAGCCCCGACGTAGAACAAACAGGGGACTAAGCAATACAAATTGCTAATGATTATTATAAAGTATAAAGTAACGCGCAGTTGGCTGACAGGAACTATAGAAACCAAAATTACAGGAAAAAAACATACACAAGGATAGGGAAAAATATTTTATGGTGGGTAAAAGGGAGGAGTTGGGAACTACAAGGAGGTGTTGAGAGCACAGCAACAAAACAATTAGTTCTCCCGTGGGAATAGCCATGATGGTTCTGAATACTGTTTAGAATAAAACGACGACAAATGGGGTAATCTAAATCGTGGTGAGGAGTAATTTAGAAAATAAGAAGACCAAAAGATACTTGAAACACTAGGAATGAGAATTAATTAGGGTGAAAATGATAAGTCGAACTCAAGTTAAGGAGTTGCAGTAGCCGTCCTAGATAACCACAAATAGTTGCACAAAAAGGGACAGTGTATCAATCAACTCAATAAAATCAAAGTCAGGATAAAAATGGGATAGAAATGTAGTTGATTTAGCGTCAGTGCCTTCAGGTATGTTAAAAGGGGGAATAAATAGTGGTTACAGCATAATAAAATAGTACAAAACTTATTGTGACCTTTATACAGAAAATTAATAGTTTAGCTGTTGATTGAAATATCCTAAGACTAAGAGTACAAGACCAGCATTATTATATAGATATAAGCAAAAATAAAATAGAAATATGGAGCCGCAATCGGTGATATAGTGATGTATCTGACGCCTTAACAAATGCACAAGAAAAAACAAGGTGAAGCCAACTAAGCCACGAACCTAGAAGTAATGGTCAAGAACACATCAAAAGATCACCGACACCGGCATTGATACTGCACAAAAGGGATTCAGATTTAAATCAACTAGTACAATCAGTACAAAATATCTAATATATCTAATAATAGCACTAATACAACTTAATGAGGGCACACTAGGGAAATAGGAATGTGGAGTAGCATGTGTAACAGGTTTTAACAAGTGTGGCACATAGCAAAAAGAAGCATGAATACACTTATTACTTAAGAGAGTATTGGTATAGGTGTGCCTTTACGTGACTACGTCAACTTGGGTATTATAAATTATTAACGACTTACGCAATTGTATTACTGTAAATTATTTTCAGTTTTTGCACCTAACTCATAACTAATATAGTTATTTCACCTCCACACTGATATCACATTTTGTCTTCAGTCTAATACTCAAGTCCTATCTTATATTGTATAGGTTGTGGTTGTTATTGTTATTTTATGTACAAGACACCTCGCCTACACGCGTTTTGTGGTGGCCTTATCATACACTTATAAAATTTGATTGATTGACCTGATCAAATATGAATAAACTTGAACTTGATAATAAGTACATTACTGTTACATAATATATAGGCGTTTCTATTTCTATCTTTAGGCTGTGATAAAATATACAAAACACATGAAATAAGAATAAACCGTGAAATAATGAAAACGCTGAATATTTAAAACAATAGACACAAACGTATCATACTCTTTTGTGATTTGGTGGCCCTGAAAAGGACCGTCTAAGAATGGTAGCTCAACCGCACCAGTTACACACGCCTAATTCTGTATCGTCCACGCCTTCTCCCCTTCGAAGATCGTCCCCGGTCGGCAACTCTGCAAAAGGCGTTAAAAAAGCTGGACGCCCTCTCACCCTGTAGAACGGACTGTTGCGATAAACAGCTGAAGAAGTGCCTGGCGGCCGCTTTGAGATCTTCAATGCACGCCGAAGCCACGCGCACATTCTCCTGGTATTGGTACCGTAGGTCTTCCACCAACATCACCTCCTGATCTTCTCCATCATGGCGTGGAGCGGGTTGTTCTTGAGCGTCAATGAGCTGAATTTCGCGAAGTGAACGAAACCGGCTTCGGTACAACTTGGAAATGCCTATGACGAAGAGAAAGGCAGCTTCCATTATAGCACCATCTAAGTCTTCGTTTACATTATTTGTACGGACGCGAAAAGACGAGGCCATCCGTGGTACTGCTCAGTGTACTGTCCCAAACAAGAATTAGAGTTAAACTGGTCACTCTCACTCAGTGCACTGTCCTAAACAAGACCAGGTTGTAAACTGGACACGCCTCAGTGCCGGTTATA
>JAMKCH010022408.1:0-21027 GCA_023653785.1 Ophioderma brevispina | reverse complement strand
AAAATACAGTAGTAACTTCGAAGATCCCCTGGGTGCAAGATGGCAGTATGGAACATGACCTCATATTGATCTTGGTCAGGACCCTTTGACATATCACATATGAAGGAAACCCCTAATTGCAATTAAACCCCAGTCTGGGTTGAAATAGGACTTCAACTTTTTCTTCGAAGGCCTGAAACACAAAAACCTAACCAAACTGGAACCACATACACACACACAAACCTACAAACATACACATGAGCGCTTTGCAAAAATCCCCCTTTGCTTTTCAAGCCAGGGGGATAAAAATATACAGAGTGAGTCAAAAATGCTACCCCTGACATATGGTCAAATTAATAATCATGGCTTGAATTTTTGGTCACCCTATTAATTGCCAGGGTCATGTAGCTGCACTTAAAAAGCTTTTAATTCCTTGTCTTCTCAGTGTATAGCTCTGTATCTTAATTCCATTTGTTAACTGTTATAATACCTTAAAAGATTCTTGCAAAATTGCTGAACATCAAAGCACTCTATCCATAAAATTGTCTTAATGCATTAAGGGGGGGAAGGACCTTCAATTTTGTTTCTTCCAGGAAAATGAGTTAATGATTGGCAGAGAAAGTGTGAAATCTAAGCTTTATTGCTGCAAATTTGATGAAAATAGGCATTCTTTTTTTTTATCAAAGTTAGAGAATGTTCGCTCGCTGAATTTCTTATGTATCTCTTGTTTTCTTATTTGAATTGCCGATATCTGAAAATGTGGTTTTTCGCACTGCAAAAAAGTTGCCAAAATTAGAAGGTTCCCACACATCTAGGAACATGAAAATGGGCAATTTAGTGTATTTTTTAATGCTCTACAACCTATGGAGCCAGAATTTAAGATTCTCTTAGTTTCTTGTATTATTATTTTTGCTATCATCCAGCCAAAAAAAAAGCTTTTCTTTGCTTGGTTGCCATGGCAACCACAATTTCATTTCAGAAAAAAACTCTTCATTAGGGTTGCAATTACTAGTCTAGAATGCACTCATAACAGTCAAAAAAAAACCACACAACCATTAAGATGAATTTAGGGGCAAAGTTTTCATAAACATTTACCCAATTTTGAAAAGTTGCCTTTGACTCGGTCATTTTGCATACAGTGGACCGCTATATACATCTTTCATATTATATTCTGAAATTTTTGGTTAGGCTGAAATCTTGATGTATAACATGGCCCAGTCTTCATATGAAAACTTAGTACTAATTAAATGCAAAAGAAAATGAAGCTCAAAATTGAAGGTGATTCCCCCCTTAAAATGAGGTTTGCTTGCAATATTCCGCATTCCCATATGGCTTGCACAACTCGGGTCATTGGCTTTTGAGATGTAATATGATTAGGAGGTTGTATCAAAGCGGATGATGAAACCACAAGTTTGATTTTGCTCTTAACCCTAACAAACACAATCTGTTTCTTCCGGGAGGAGTGAAGGAATGAGGGAAGAGCGAGACAGAAGAAAAGTCGCAAATTTGTGTCGGTCCTAATCCTCCCCCCCCCCCCCAACTGGTCCCACGACCGGGATACCATGCTATGACGGTGTACTGGCCCGGCCAGCGATTTTGTTGTCAATATGTCTCCGTTTGATGATTTTGCAAATCGGTAAACAATCCGGGACTTTTTCTCAACTCGGTGCTGTGAGGGTTTTGTAGATTCAGTGGTTAGAAAGACGTTAATTGTGATCCATAGTCTCCTTCCCCAACTTAACCGTAATTTTTGTCCGTTTTTTTTATTTGATTTATTCGGACAGTGTCCTGGATAGCCCAAAAAAGCCTAAACAGGAAGCTGATTTCCATTGGGGTCCATTTTGCCGGGACGGAATTGGAACAGCCAGGGGTAATCACCCTACATCTTTTCGACACTGACTGTGATGTGCATGTACAGGTATGACCCTCTGTACATGGGACCAACGGCTTAACGTCCCCTCCGTAGGACGGGGTATTATCATTGTTCATTTGCCCAAGTCCAACTGAACCATGGGGAGAGCGAATTCCAATTTCATTCAATAGCTCTTGTACAGATTAAATCCAGAATTTAGTACCCGATTAAATCCCTGCAAGTGGTCCCGCCGGGAGTTGAACCGGGGACCTTTAGCACCAAAGGCTAATACCCTAACCAGTGGGCAAAGCACTCTCCCAATAATACCCTAACCAGTGGGCCATGCACTCTGTTCATCTGTTTGTCTTCTTAGATGTCAATGTCAATACATTGTTGGCCAACACTCCAAGTCCATACAGAGTCACACTCTTGCATCTTTTACTTCAAATGAACTTTGAACAGCAAGAGGACTGCTCATTTAACCCACTTTCATGAATCATACAGAAATTTTTCTCCATTTAGATTCTCATACATCTCTTGGGACTGGTGGTTAAGGACCTACCACATTTTTTGTTTATGGTTCACTAGATATAGGCCTACCCGAGATAAGGTTATTCCAAAATCAGTTTATTCTTGCAGAAAATACAAAAATTACGAATTCTTAAAGAGTAGATCGAATTTGAACGCAAGATAAGGAACACATAGGCCAACGGTTTCAGATGATATTAAAATCTCGGCTCTTCAAGGGAAGTTAGGGGGGACAAAGCTGTGGATCCCAACTGCCTCTTTAAACCACAGGTGATGAGACTACCACCTACACTATTCTGGAATTCTCTACATGTGCTACATCATCCAAACAGGCCGATTAACACGATACATGAAAGAGAGAGAATTGATTCTTTATTACCATGCTCAACAAAAGTACTTAAACATCCTAAAAAGATACGGCCACAACAGACCCAAGGTTAACTTGGGGAGTGGATCAGGGGTTTGTTGGGTACTCATGCTCGTTCCAGGGGTTCTGAAAGTGACCTAACGGGACCAATTTTAAGTGAGAATATACCCCTAATGGGACCAGTTTTTTTTAAAGTTAGTCGTTTGCAGTGCACAAGTATACCTCTAACAGGACCATTTGAAGTGAAAGTAGGTATACCCCGTCTGGGACCTTGTCTTATGAAATATTACTGTGAAGCCATATACATGAAAAATGTGAGTCACTGCAAGAAAAATTACAAACTCAGTTTAATTTGTGATGATGTTGAATTTTTACTATTGTGTCATTGGAATCGTCACAATCACAAACTGCATTTGATACTTTAGCAGGAATAGAACCTGATACCCCAAGCGGTAGTCCTGCATTTTCAGCTAGTCCCTCTTTTTTGGAACGAGCATGGGTACCTGACCAAAAATCCAGAACCCCCCCACCACTCCCATTTTCATAGACTTAAGAACAAAATTAAATATTTCACCAGATTCCACAACGTGTCTAAAATCAGCACCCATCTTATAGATATGCACTGCACAGGCATTGGATTTCTATAATTTTTCAATACAGAGACTGCACACGTAACCTAATTTCCTTAAGTAAAGCAATTGCAATTTTGCTCTCTTCCCAAGACCTCTCTTGAGACATGGATTAATGCAGGTAACGACCCTTGCGCCACCTTCAAATTACAGATGACGACATTAACGGCCTAAGAATAGCAACATCGCCTTAGTGATACTAGTATTTATCTGGCATCGGCAAACAATCCCAAGCACTCAATTTGTCCAAATTAGCCTCATCCAAAAATGCCATATATTAACATTCTGCGTTTTTACTTAGTGAAGTATTTTCCCTGCACAAGGCACACTAGTTATATATCATTAAACATATACAATTTTGAGGATGCTCTGAAGCAGTGACATGACATAGAGCAAAGTATTGGAATATCAATCATAGCAATTCTCACCCATGGGGTACACAAATAACAAGTGTTCCACTGAAATTATGTGTTAAATACCACATCATGATCTCCCAAATTGCACCCTTTGTAACATTTTTCAATTGTTTTGAAAGCATCTACAAAACACCTTGACCAAAACTTCCAAAATAGTTTTTGATGGTACCATACAGTTCCCACCTAACCTTTAAACTTGAAACCAACAAACCACCAATAAGTCTTCATTTGAGGATCCTTAGGTCTAAATGGGATCAAAATCGAATGAGCCTTTTATTTGTGATCCCACACTTGGGAGGAAAAGCAATATATTTCCAGAAACACAATCAAAATTTCCCTCGTTATTGCACTATTTCCCGGTAACGTGGTTCCCAAGTGAACCATGTTTTTCCAGGCATATGTGTGTTCAATTTTATCCAAAAAGGATATCTTAAAGTATTAAGGATTTTTATGGTTTCAAATTCCCTTATACTGCAAAGATGATTTTGATTGTGTGAAAATTGGTGATTTTTGCTGATGCTGCAGATTCATGATTGGTTTTTGTATGGTAGTGTACTTCAGCAATCTTCTGGTCCTGGAAAGACAAATGCACCTAGGTCAAATCCAGGGATGTAGCTACAGTGGGCGTGGTGGGCGGAAGAGCCCACCACTCAGCTTCATAGCCCACCACTCGCTTCAGAGCCCACCACTAAGGGAGGGGTCATTATTTACGCCGGGGGGGATGGAGGAGTTGCGGGGGAACCCAAAAAAATTTTTGTAAGAGAGAGGGGGGGGGGAACATGGAAATTTTTCATCAACGCGAGAGAGGGGAACATGACTTTAAATGGCAGAATCGCATGCTCAAGGGGGGAGTGTGAAATTTTTGAATGGAAGCGAAGGGGGGACGCGAAAATTTTTGGCCGAAAAAAAAAAAAAAAAAAAAAAAAAAAAAAAAAAAAAAAAAAAAAAAAAAAAAGAAAAAAAAAAAAAAAAAAAAAAAAAAAAAAAAAAAGTTGAAATCCTCCATCCCCCTGGATAAATAATGACAGTCCCTAAACAACGATTTAAACTCTAGAGCCCATCACTCAAGGAGCAAAAAAATGCAAATTTAATCATTTTATGCAACTATGACAACTTTAGGCATAACGCTATAAAATTGTCAATTTGCATCAAAAACACCACCCACTACTAAAAATGAACGCTACAACCCTGGTAAAATCATATGAGCAAAGTGACATTAAAATATACATGCATGTGTACACAAAACCAACATATATATTACACATACATTAAATACTGCACTGTCATGGCACTCTCCTTATATCTTGTTTTTACAAACCCTGCTTACAAATTAGCCATTTCTATCTTTGCCCCAGTTTCCGTAGTTATCGGCCCCCAACATGTTATCACCTTACTCATTTCCAGGGTACAAGTTGAATTACAACTGGAGGGGGCGGTGGCTGGAATTCTCTCCAGGCTTGCATCTACAGGTCATATTAGGCCAAAATAATGAAAAAAGTAATGATTTTTTGTTTGTTGGTTTTTTCGTTTTGTTTATAAAAAGTATAGTTTTTTTGTGCGTTACGGAGAAAACTATCAGGTCGGTTGGTCAATTTTACAATGTTTTTGTTTTTTAGATCTCAATGTTTTACACTAAAACTGAATAACAAGATGCTACTATTTAAGCTTTTTTTTCAATGACATAGCAAAGATCTTTTATTTTACTTGCTGTAGTTTCTTTGTTGTCTTGTTTTGTTATTTTTTCATCTTTTTGTTGCTAAAAAAAATATTTTTTTTTAATTGTGGATGAAAATAATGGGCCGGGGGTGTCGGCAGAATGTTTTTTTTTATTTGTGTGCTAATTTGCCTAAAAACGTGAGTCAGCAGGTTTTTTATGGTCGGTCGGGTTACGCCAAACAAACAATTTTTTTTTATGTTCCTTACTTCTCAGGTTCACACCAAATCAACATGGTAGCATGATCTGTAGGTGTGTCAGATTTACTGCAAATTTCTACTGACTACACTGCCATTTTTATTCTTAAATTATTTTAATCAAACTTTCACATCACCATGGGCATGCAAAAAGCCAACCTGCATTTCAGTGCTCACACATTTTGTGGGGAGAATGAGACATACATTAAGTTTTCAGGTAATCCAAACAAATGGGGGACTCTAAAAAATACTTTTCAATCAGAACAGTATTTGTAAAGGGGCACTCAACTTTGATTTGTTTAGGGAGGTGCGGCACTTCTGAATTTTGGTCCGATGCCCTGGAACTGAATTTCAGACCAAATTAAAGAATATGGAGCTCAAAATTACATTCTTCCACATTTCATTACATGGAAAACTCAGTAAAAGGATTTGAACCAACTTCAACCCCCTATAACCTTTCAAATTAGCATCGGAGCAGAATACAAGCGAACAAGAGAGGAAAGAGGAAAACGGAGTTAATCCTTCTTCCCTTGCTTCCTCCAAGATTTCTGCTATGTCCTGCTCCGTTGGAACTCTACCATATGAACAAGGAATACTCTAGCTCAGCGCTATACAGTGGAATCAAATGTGATGATACATTGTAGCATAAAGATGCCAAGATATAGTCAGAAAAATTAATCACTCCCAACTACCCCAGGCCACATTCATTATGCATGGCTGGGGTTCCTAGTCCCTGGACATCCTTGCCTGACCCTCATTGGTCATCTGGTCAATTGACCATGGCAGTGACCAAGGTGTGACCAACTGTGTACACTTGTGTCTAGATAGGAAATGTGGTGCAAAGCAACTAAATGGTGACTGAAAAGAAAGCCATTGATTCCTTTATACTTGAAATTAAAATATCAGTTTAAAGGTTTGAATCAGAGATTTTGAAAAATATGTTTTTTGTTGTTTTTTTTTGTTATGTGTAGCAATTAAAAATAGTCATCTAGAACTAAAGAGAGTCCCCTAAATGCTTGAATTCCAGAGTTTATAGATGATCGGATTTTCTGTTTTCATGCAGTAAACATTATGTACAGTTATAACAGTGCATAGGGATACCATGTATAACAACAATTCCAGATCTAAATTTTATACCAAAAGTTGTGAGTCAATATGAAGACTGTGATTTCAATATGAAGACTTTGATTTGAGCTTAATTATTGTTTAAAAAATGGAAAATTACAAAAGTGGTGCCAGTCTTATCAGAAATACAAAATTGCCAGGAAAATAAACTTTCAAATCGCATTCAAGGTATTGCTAACATGCCTTTTGACAGCCTTTCACCAAAACTCCCCTGGCAACGCGTTTGCGGGCTTTGTTAAGTCTCGGTCTGGCCAGGCATCTGTTCCTGATAACATCAACTACAAGGATGTTTGTGCAATACCCCTATTGGACATTGCCAACCACTTTTAGTTGTTTCTTTTCTGAATGCTTCAACAAGGATGAGGTTTCCGGCTTGCTGCACCCGTGTTAACAATGATACCTCCCCTCTTTTCATCCAGGTGCTCAACTGGATGAAATTCACCAACTCATTTGCAAGCTTGCAACAAACTCTGCTGCTGGTGTGGATGGCATAACCAGTCTGGTGTTGAAGAATACTGCTGCGTCTGTGTCACCAATCGATGTGACTCTTCAATCTTTCTTATCAAATGGTTCCATCCCCAGTGCCTGGAAATTGTCTTGGTGATGCCCATCTTCAAATCCGGTGATCCCCATTCTGCTTCCAATATCCGCCCCATTCTCTACACTCTCATTGGCAAACTTCTAGAGAAGATTATCAAGACATATGTCCCGCACATGAAAGTAAGAAACATCCTCACTGAGGTAGTTCGGATTTCTTCCGAACTCCTCTACATCTGATGCCCTCATCACGGTCTTCATGACTGTACAAGCTCTTTGAAAATCCAAAAGCATGGCGTTGCCCTATTTGACTGACCAAAGCTTTTGATAAAGTGCTCATGACCTCTTGCTGAAGCTTAGGTCTGTGGGTATTACAGGTCCTCTCCTGTCCTGGTTTAGGTCATAACTTATCCACCGCTTCCAACGTTGCTGTACATAGTGTCTCCTCAGATCCAGCTGCGCGGTTTCTTTCCGTGTCCCCCAGGGCTCTGTCCTGGCCTCTTCGTTTTTCTTATACTATTCCCATGATCTTTGCTACTCTTCCTTTACCCCAGACATTCCCTGTTTCTGTATGCGGATGATACACTCTCTATAAGGCCCTTCTTAATAACTCGGATCTTGCTGACTTCCAGACTGATACTCGATACCATCCATCATTGGTTTGTGCAACTCTCCTAACAGGCCAATGCCACCAAGGACCGAAAGCAATGATTGTTTCCACCAAAAGAGACCCTTTTTCCTGACCTACCCTATTCCATGAATGGGCAGTCCTATTTGAAGAGTCCACTTCTGTGAAATGCACTCTTGGGATTTGGATCTCCAGTAATCTGTCTTGGATCCCCAGACCGTCCATATTGATCATGTTTTAAGAAAGCCAGAAAAGCCATTGGGTTTCTCCACAGGTCCTTCCATAGTGATCCCCTTGTTACCCTGGTATCTTATCCTGGCTCTGGATCCGCCCTCTCCTGGAAGGTAATTGATGTCTCACTATCACCCCACTCAACCAGACACTACCACATAGAGTTCGATGCAACGCCAACGGTTTTGCTTGCTGTGCCATTCTACAGGACTGGAATCTTACTCATGACGCTCTTCTCACAAATTAACTTTCCCCTTCTCTCTAAACGCAGTGTTCTTGCTACTATTTGTACGTGTACAAGATTCTCACAACTTTGCTCCTCACCTAATCCTTTTACCCTCCATCACCGGCCTGGTCTCCGGAATCTATTAACAGGTGTGCTCTCTCAACTCCTTTCCGCCGTCTTAGTCAGAAATCCTTCTACCCATATGCTCCCTCATTATGGAACCACCTTCCAGATGATGTTGTCACTATGTCCTTCTTCTTAGCTTTCAATCAGCTGTTGGGCTCATTGTTTTAGCCAGTTTGTCCATGCTTCCTTCCGTCCTCCTCCCTGAGTTTTTCATTATGTTCCATCTTGTTTGTGTTATACTTTTAGTTCGCATTTAGGTATTTGGGCACCCTTCATCTTAGTGTTTTGGTGCACTATTGGGGCTTTGCCTGGCTGCCGGCCGAATGTTATAAATAAATAAATTGTTATAAATAAATAAATAAATTTCACACAATGATTATTAGCACAAGTTTGTAAGCATTATATTTGATTTTTGATTAGCATGCCCTCATCAGGAAATCTCTGAGTCAACCTTTAAAGGTGCAACAAGAGATTTCACATAACAGGTGACCCAAAAAAATGTGAAAAATCTATTTTTTGCACTAATGTAAGCTTTCTATTAGAAATATCCCCATGTGAAAGGATTAGGCTGAAAAATATTCCTTTGGTACAAAAATTGTGCAATTTCTAATTTTGTATAGGAGCAAATACAAAATTCAGCCTATGTTTTATATTGAAAATAAGGAAATGAAAATCACATTTTATTTTCACTTTCAAGGCATTTCTGTAACCAAAGACAAGGTAAGAAATCTATTGGGGTCTTATCTATATGAAATCACTACATATGACACAATATATGGGTGCCCCAAAATCTCTTGTTGCACCTTTAATGTTTTCTCATTGTAAAAAAGCACAATTCAGTCATTTTTATCCTCAATGATTTGACTTAAGTCAGGTGGCAATTTCTAAAGTTACTAAAATTAGATGGAGAAATTTTCTAAAGAAAACTTTAGGATTTAATTTGCTAAAACAATGAACAAGTTGACCAGATTTACTCAGGAATGACTCATTTGCCGACTGTTTAAAAAAAGGTTTGCATTTTCAAGCTCCTGAGGGGAAACTGCATTCAGATGTATTATTGTTGGTGATCGTATGTGTGTGTGTGGGGGGGGGAGATCCAATTTGTGACTCAATACGAAGGATATGGTAGCAATTCCAAGCATTAATGCATCTAATAATTACTCTGAAAGAGTAGAGTTGGCGTTAATAAAATGCAAGATTAAACGATATTAATCTCTTCAGCTATACATGTATTTTTTGCAGTTATGGCCACAAAATACAAGTTGGCCATTTTCCACAACATTCCAGTCAAATTACAATATGCGTGCTATCTGCAGTACACGCACGCCGTCATTTTGATTTGAAGTGCCATGCATGACGCACAATTTCACTAAACAAATATGATGGACATGTATACATTGAATACACAAATCGGATTTTACAACTTGGGTTTATTATGTCAAATATTTGCACACAGGATTGTAAAATATTCATGTAAATAAACGTGATCTTACTCCAAGATAGCAACCACTTTCACTCTGTACATTGCTGTTCCTTGGATCAGGTGGATTTTTATCAATCCCACAATGCATTGCTCAGTATAACACTATTTGCACTATCACAATGAAGGGGAAAGAGAACATTTAAAGGAAGTCACAGAACATAACTCCAAAAAGTGAAACTTTTGGTTAGGAGGTTTTGTGTCTTTCGTTCGTTCTATCTCAGCCATTTTTACACAGCCATTTTTACATGCCTTTTTAAAATGCAAGGTGTTAACTGAACGCAAGATCGGTGGCCAAAACAATGTATATCTTTTGTTCCCACTGTACTGTGTTTAACCTACACCATGATATCATGACAGTATTTTTGGATGGTTAGAAGCTGATATAGATCACAATGGTCTACAAAATGCCCCTTAACCCTCTCCCCAGGTTTACTGACCAATTTTATTGATTATACAAAGTGTTATGATGTATTTAGCAAATTAGAGACATGGTAAAAAAGCTTAAAGGTTTGTACAGATATATCTATTTTCATTGGTTACTCAAAGGTTATGTCATGCTGTATGATATAGCCAATCAGAGATACTGTAAGAAAGGTGTTAGACTTGAATTCAAATAGCGACTGTACCTGTTTACACCTACTTTCAACTGAACTGAATTACAACCTGGTTGAAATTGAATTGTGGCCTTTAATCTAAATGGGGTCTAAGGAGAAGAAAGAGATAGACTCACCTGTTCTGCCGGTGGCACTGTCACCTTGGCTGTGGGTGATGTAGGTGATGCCGTCCTCCTGTCGTTAGGCACCTTTTGCCTCGTGTCATTCTGCGCATGAGTGCTTGGCTTATTATTACGTGTCCTATTATCTACAGCATTTTTGTGTGAGTTGATAAGTGCATGATCGGTACCGTTGACCATTGCGGGTCCATTTGTGAGCCCATTGCTCGGTCCATTGGCGGTCACGCCATGGTGATTGTTGCTTTGCTTGCATGGTGGTACTGTTGAGACGGCGGGTTCTTCATCCCGCTCGCTGCCACAAAACTGGGCGGGCAGTCCACGGCCACCTCGCGGGGATTCCTGACCCCATTGGGGCTGTGCACCACGAAACTCGTGGGCACGTCGACGGGCACTTCACGAGGCATCTCCGGCTCCCCGTTGGCTACCACTTGAGCATTATTGTTCAACCCCAGGTTGTCGCCGCTCGCTAACCTCTGCTCGAGCTCGCTTAAATCTGGAGGCGCTTCAACAGGTGCAATCTCAATCGACTCCAACCGCGGCTCCTCGACGAATCCACGCGTATATTCCAAAGAATGATCGGAATCCGGACTTCCTCTCACACCATGAGGTGGAATTTCCACATTAGCTGTGACCGTTCTAGAGGTATCTATTGGAAAATCAAAATCCCTACAATCATCAGTGCTACTTTCACTGTTACTCAACCAACCGTCAAGTTTGACACGTTTTTGACGAGATAGACGAACCGCTCTCACGGAAGGCTCGTGGACGGTGCCACCATTGACTAGGACCGATTCGCTGGTTCTCCCATTGAGTAATCCTTGAGAACCACTATTTGCATAGTTGGATGATTTATCTTTGATATTATTATTCACAGTGACATTGGGTTCCACATAACCATTAATCGTGCTTTCTGGATGCTGTTCTAAAGGTGGGAGGTTGGTTAAGTCTGTCGTCGGAACATTCTTCTTAGCTGCTAGCTGTCCAATTTTATCCTTGGTCTGTTGCTCCACAGCAATCACATAGGCTTCTTGTATCCTTCTTGATTCCGGGTCTGAGTCTGCAAGAACAAAATGTTTTAAGAATAATCAAAACTAGAAAGCAATCAAAATGAGTAAAGTATCAATGTTGTGTTTGTGACCAGTCTAAATAACATCAGTCCTTTATCACTCCAAAGTTCTCTGTTTAGCATTTTACCACTCAAAAACAAAATTTGAACCAGAATTTAGCCGTTTTTTTTTTTTTTCTAGAGACAGTAGAGTATGTAATACTTGTATCTATCACTAACTTCATACCAAGTTTCATGTAAATCATTCACTTGCAGTCTGGGCAGACAACTGAAGGTTTACTTTTCTGATTGACAAGAAAGATGCATCCATACATGTACGGTATAACAACAGAAATCTTAATTCTGGGCCCTCCCAGTATGGTGGCGTACAAAAATTTTAAGTTGATTTTGATGGTGCATCGACAGGGCAAAATGGCCTCTCCAAGTTAGAAGAGGTGCTTGCGGTTTGCCCAACTCAGAGATGAAGAGGCTAAGGAGACAAGCCAAAATCTGACTTCATGTGCTTTGTGTTGAAGGGACTGTCACTCCAATATTGGCCTGTTTAGCCACACTCGACACTGTACTAACACCCAAATCCATTCTTTCAAGACCAAAAGATGCCAACTACAACTACTGTTGTGATATTATGGTAAGAACAAGATATCATGATCACATGTAGGCTATTTTTTTAGGTTGTAATTTCTGTCCATTCATGGGCAGAAATTACATATTTCCCCATTCTTGCAGGGGGATGAAATACATGCAAACAAAGACACACAATGTACTATAATAGTACTGGTCCAGACGGCATAAAAAGAAATGCACTTTTTTTAGGTACAAGTAGGTCAGGAATAGGAAGGTTATGAGTCACAAAACACCCTTTCAATTGCAATTTTCATTTCTGTTCCCTGAAGTCATTGCACTGCTTACATAGACGACTCCCTCAAACCACTCGTCCACAAATGAGGTGTAACATTCCCAGAAACACGACTTGCATCACCAAATCACAGACAATAGCATCATAATTATCATCACTAGTTCATCAACCAGCTAGAATTACGACTCGGAACGGAAATATCCTGCGATAAACTCGCCCCCTACAGTGTTACTTCCAGGAGGACACCGTATCTATCCTCAACCAAGCATTGTGATAGTGCCGATTTCCTGAAAAGACGACAAAATGGAAATTGATTCGAGTGACATGTACAGACAATCGTGTGGAGAATGTTTATTCATGCAATACAGTCAGATGTGAGAAAATTATTCCCCTCTCCCTGATGGCTTATTATTGTCAAATATTGATTGAAAATTCCAGTTATTGCTGTAATTTAACCTCGTAATTATTATGTGTCAAGGCTGAAACTTCACAGTTCAGAGCTATAGAATGAAGACAGCAGTACAGTATTAAATTAGCGCGATATTTGTGGATATATATTATGTCAGTAAATACTGCAAGTATTGAGTGATGAAATTGGGTGAGACTAAGGTATCCATCATCCATATACATGCAAGATCAGACTTTCCAGCGGGACCATGGTCGTTACTCAATGAAAACATTAAAAATTCTTAAAAAATGTTCATTTTAGGCAAAATATCAAAAAGACTAGGCAACATCATGATTAATGTACTTATCTTTTACCAATTAGCATACTAATTGTGAATATTCTTTTGCTTGTATGTCTAAAAATCGAGCTACAATGACATGCAGTTCTTAAGTTCTTTAATTTATTTAAATTTAAATGTTTCGTTTTTTTTGTGTGTGTGTGAAAAGAGAGATTTTAAAATGAATTTAGAATATGACTAAGATACAGGTATACTCCTTTAGAAAAAGAAAACACCATAGATATTATGGAGCAGACATTACTATCCCAAGTCATTGCTCAAAAAATTTCCTAAGTTGTCAAGTGTCACAAAGAGGGCGAAAATTATAACAAAGGCAGCGATGAATGGATGAATCGCCCCACACAGGAGTCACTGAAAACATTAACCTTCGACCCTGCCTTTTAAACCATACAATAAAATGTCAAGTACACAAACTAAAATACAAGACTCACCATATTCTGGACACCACATCATGTCTAAACCTTACCACCATACCCAGAATGACTACATGGGACTGTTAACTGGCCAATCAATGGACGGCATAAAAAACGGCAAGCAAAGAGCAGTAAGGCGAACCTGCACTCAGTCATGTCCAATATCAAAGATGTCTAGACAAATTTACCATCTAACCAATTGCCACTCAACTCTGTTTGTACATGTGACATGAGAAGCTAATGGCAATAAAGTAAATGGCAAGACTTCACAATGACGTCCAACTTCAGGAGTATTATGTTATGGTCAAAAGTCCATGAAAGAGAAGGGAAAAAGGGGATCTATTAATAGTGGATTACTTTGTCATTGCTCAGTCTCATGGCAGTTTAAAAGGAAAACGGCGAGTTTTACAAAGGAAATTGGCGACCTTTTAGGTTTTCTTGGTTTAAAGGGCTATCCATGCACCACCCCCAATGATAATGCCCCAGATGCACAATTTACTTTTGATTTTGAAGGATTTTATAAAACAGACATGTGTATGACTTGGCCAAAAAAAACAAGATTAAAATGGCAAAAAAAAAATCTGGCAAAAAAATGTGATGATCAGGATGAAAATTAATGAAAATTCTGGCAAAACAAAAAAAAAATTGAATTTTTTAATGTCTGACCAAAAGTAATAATGTGGTGGTCCAAACACTGGCCAGGTAAAATAATTCCACATTATAAAAAAATCCATTTCACTAAAGGAGAACCCGTACAACGAATATATTAAATAATATACACTATAAAATAATTATTGACCCAACATATCGAGTGTTCATAGAAAAACAGAATTTATTACACCCTAACAAGGAATTAAAACCATTAGTTGACCAGTGCGATTTTAAAATCGAGCTAGTATAAAAAGTTATACGATCCGACCGGACGTTAAGGTCATACATGCCATAGGAAATAAACATATGAAAGCACCATGTGTGAAGGTGTATGACGTACGTGCCGTCCGTATCGCACAACACAAATACATATCCCATATACAGTAGCGCTAATTTCAAATAGCGCATGGTCAGACAAATGCTTTTTAATCGTTTTATGGTAGTATTAATTCCGTTTTCCCCACATGAAACCCACTCCTATGGGTTCACAGAATTGTTTTATAGCGTATATTGTGAAAGTTATTCTTGTTTATACAGTTCTCCTTTAACGGCCGTGTTTCCATTTTCTTCTGAGGCACAAATTTTTTTTAAAAAACAAATGTAAAATCAGTATTTTTGTTGTTGGAATTTTGTTAAAGAGAATGCAAGGGGAGGGTGGCCAAGAATCCCAATTTCAGACGTGGCCATTGGGTTTAACAAGTAAAAGTGAAATCTTGAAGAAAAATTCTGATTTGTTATATGTTGTCAAGGAATTATTTTATTATTCCAAAAAACGTTGGAGATGAAGAAATCAACTCCATGGGGGTTATTTCTGATTTTTTTGTATTAATAACGACCGAGGACGAGGTCATATGTGGGTAATGGGAACACCACACATGACCGACCCCACATCAAAACACCCCAAAAAATTGGTGTGTGGCTTTGCAATCGTTGTTGTAATTTCTTTTGACATTTTTGGTGAGGTGCTATCATGAATGAGGCTTGGCCGCCACCGCCTGCAGAGATCCATAAGCCCATTAGCCCATGAGTATATGACTACTGCAACCCAAGGCCATGTGTAAACTTACTGGAATTACATGTTATGTGAGCAATACAGTACCAAAACAGGAAGAGTAACATATAATTGAAGTTGCTTTTTGACGGTTCAATGGGATATCCGGATCAAATGCTTTTAAAATCCACCCCCCCCAAAAAAAAAAAAGTCCCCTTGTCTACACTTATAAATTTGGTATATTTTTTTTCAAAAATTTATATTTAAAAATTGGTGTTATCCAAAAACTGTTTTTGGTTCACCCATAATAAATGATTCTATCCCCTGGACCCCACACCTGAATTCTTGTTAATCTGCACATTTATGGATAATTCATTGAACAAAAACTAAAAAAGATATTTAGTGATTGTGGTGTGTTGCTTTTAGAACTCGCAAACCAATTTCGATTGATCCATTATATTGATCTGAGATGATTGCTTGCTAAAACACATGCAGTGAAGTAGGCTAAACTTTGTGAAGTTCAAAGCCATTTCAAGGACACATACCCCAAGCTTGTTTAGGCCTTCTAGAAATAACTCGCCTTATTCCATACCTCCCTCAACATTGATATGGTCCTTTCACAAATGTGACAGTCAAAACCCCCCCATGAAAATATGACATAAGGTTGTACAAGCACCACATATGTGTCATTTACAGAAACCTCATTATCATGAGGTAAAATTTCAACAAATCTCACTTTCATCAATGGCCAGTAGTGAGTAGCTACCGCATGGAATTATTGAATCTTAGCTCTAACAAAAAATTTTGGATTTCAGTATTACATAAAAACTTACGTTGTCAGGCTTGTCACTATTCTATGAAATAGGGATTCAATATCCAATGGTTACCATAGCAATCAAGATTCCTACCAAATAATTTGCTCTAGAGAGAGAAATAAGCCCTGCATTAACATTAGCCTACATGTGTTTGAGACTTGCAATGCTTTTGAACACAAAATGTGGAAAAACAAAAAATCAAACCAACACATTTAACAAAAATATTTGTTTTCCAAATTCTATGAACATCACAACATCTAAATTGAAGCATAATTTATGGGTACAAGGCATGACAGTTGAGAAAAATGACCCAATGAATTTGTAATCATGTAGAGCAGAAATCCAGCTACACTAAAAACATTGCTATAGACATCACAGGTGAGTCAAAAGATTTACACTCGTTTTGTTGAACTTTTTCAGAGCATTGAAAATATACACAAAGATCGGGAGTACCATTATAAAAACTAGATTATTTTCACCCTAGAAAATGTGAATTGTTGATTGTTTGAACTTGCATTGCGAAAGTTGTTGCTAACTTAAAGATCGGTACCAATTTTTCACTCTGTCCACGGAACGGAATCACTCTTGTGGAATATGGCCAAAGATACTTTGGATGAGTCTACCCAAGTACATCATGACATTATTTGCTGCTTTGATACCTTGCTGCAAACCTCATCAAGAAAAATGTTTAAACTATTCATAATCTGAAATCAATAACAAATTATGGAATCTTACAACCAAACTTTGCGAGCATTACTTCAACAAAATGTTCGAAATGATCACAATCTTTTCGCGGAAAATTGAATGCACATATGAGGCAACCCTGTGCAATACAGCTGGCTGCACCCACTGTCAACGGACTCATCTCATAAAAATGAGGGTGGGGGGGGGGGGGGTAACTTTGGGGAATCAATATTTGAACATTACACACATTCAACATCATTGTCTTTCCTTTGCATATCATTCTTTCTTCTCCCTTCCTTATTTTCCCTACTCCCTTTTGCTTTCCTTTTTCGAACTTTCCTTATTTTGCCGCTTATAGCGTAAGGCTTATTTCCTGGTCAGGCAGGGGAAAGGGACAATGGCGTCCCCTTCCCCTACCCCTGTTGTTACGCTCCTGTCATTGACTATTGGTAAGAAAAAGTTTTCAAAAAACAGTTGTTACAATATTAGGAATGGGTACGTTAGAACAAAATATCCAACTAAATACTTTAAAAGCATAACAGTAAAAGTAACAGGAACTAAATGGCTTTTGTGCAGTGCTGCAAGTGGTAAGAATGGTACAACCGTGGTCACCGGTCCAATATGTTTTTGGTGCCTTCCGGTAAATTACCATATCTGCAATATCTGAAAAAGGTAAATGTTAGATTTTTTGTACCAATGATAGTGGATATAAATGAGCTATGTGTTAGGTATAAAAAAATCTTCTTAACTGTAAATATTGGAAGATTTTTCTGTAAATTCGAGTGTAAAGCTTTTGAAATCACCCTGTACATACTGGCAATTTGCACATATTGTCGCCATGGCAACAGACAGCAAGCACGGGGCAAATGGAGCAACCTCCATTTTACTCGTGTATCATTTCAATTGCAAACACTGACAATCATGCCACATGCATGTACCTATATATAAGTGATAGCTCGCCATGTACAAGGTAGGAATTAGGCCTTGCTTGTAAACCTGAAGATGGACACGACTTCAGAAGGC
The DNA here is from genome assembly GCA_023653785.1 of Ophioderma brevispina. Taxonomy (NCBI): domain Eukaryota; kingdom Metazoa; phylum Echinodermata; class Ophiuroidea; order Amphilepidida; family Ophiodermatidae; genus Ophioderma; species Ophioderma brevispina. The sequence continues at coordinate 3,011 of JAMKCH010022408.1, read as the reverse complement.
TAACCTTTGCATGTTATTTATCTAGGGTTTAAAATAGCTGAGTGGCTTAACCCGCCTGTGCACACTGGTGTAATACAGATCATTCATCACCCAGTACGCGCATTGTTTTTTTCAGCCTGGGAAGCTCAGTACGGGAATATCAACCACTGTACATCATCATATCAAGGCAGCTGGGCTATTTCAAGTAAAAGTTTAAATAGGTAGTAAAGGTTGATGTTCTGTCACTGACAACATTTATATTAGGGCACGCATCAATACAGCAATGTTTTTTTTATTACTGTTTAGAAGGATTTTGTGTGTGTAATTGTTCGCACTTCTGCAATCTAGCATTTCATTTTTTATTTGGCTTTTTTAATCCTACATAAACTGCACACAAAATAAAAAATTTTGAATGTTAATATGGGTGTTCAACCGTTAGTGAGCTACTAATAATGCAGTGAGAGGTGAATTGGGTAGTCACCCCTTTGTTTTTCTGTTACTCTCTCACTAAAATATTGGTGGACACTAAATGATGATTGTTTGAAGGGCTCTGATTCATTAGCTATTCATGCACTCATTGATAACCGTCGGGATTCAGAAATGTTAAAACTTACATGTCAAATGGAATTAAAGCTATATGTAAATTAACTGAAAATGGATATTTGGGATAAACCTAATATTCTCCATAAAGCATTCTGTCATGAAATGGATTACGCTCTTTCCTGTCTAATGGTATATATGAATTGGCTATCTTCAATCTATACTGTCAAACTAAACTTAGGACGTAGACCATTTAAAAAATCAGTTCAAACCAAGAAAACTATGTCAGCTGTTATAACCAAATCTTAGCATTCACCCCCATCTCTGTTTGTAAATCCGTATTTGTGCTCATCAACTCATGATCGAGAAAGGTTGTTACATTACTCCTAGTAGGATACCAGCTGAAAATCGTATTTGTTGTTTTTGCTGATTGAATGCTGTTGAAGATGAGTTCTCATTATCTGCAATGTCCTGCTCTAATGACATTTCGTTCCACTTTTTGCAGAAATTAATGAGTCTTGTTACTGGAAAGTTTCTGATATTGACTATTGGTGGAAATTTATGTGTGATGTGATTTTTTGCTGTTATTAAGGTGGTGCGATTATGTCTAGATCAGTCTGTTAAGTTGTGATTCCTTGTACATGATTGCAATAAGTTAGATGTACTTAAGTCATATATTTTATTTTCTTTGTGCTGGGTATAATTTGGAGATGTGTGCTCTTGTTTGACAATTAACCTGTTGTTTGTTTTTTAAAGGCAATAAATTTGATCAATTGGTCAAGTTAATCGTAATCTGTATAAATCTGTAATCCTGGTCTAATTTCGCTCTTGATAAGAAGTGCACGAAACGCGTCGAAAATTTAATGTAGTGCAAATATTTCCACTCTAACAGTATAGCCAGCATCTGCTGGTAACAATGAAATATAAAGACAATTAAATGGGCACTATCTGATTCTCAGCATCAACCACCCACTTAACTCACCCAGTGGCAGCACCAGAACTTTTTTGCTTTTCTGAGAGGAGCAATGGCGGAGGTTGATTTCAGGAGACAAAAATAGAGAATAGCATCAATTTTTCATCTCAAAAGTGGTTAACCAAACATGGACATTTTTTGATGTAACCCTTAACTTTGTATCACGCTGCAGAATGTTCTTAAAAGAGAAAAAGGTGATTATAAACTAGGCTGATTTTTGTCTTTGCTCCATGTGAAATTAGACCTTTTCACCCATTTTTTGTACCACAGAAAATTTTCTCTGCTATAAAATCCGTTTGATTGGGGGAGATGTATTGAGGAAAGCTTTAACAATCAGGGTCAAAAATCAGTACTTTTGATTTTTTTAGGGGCAACCTGATACGTTAAATCTCTCGTTGCCCCTTTCGGATGCACCATTACAGATCAAGGGGGACATACAATTGTAGTGGATCAACATTTTTTTAATCACACCAATTGGCAGCAGAAAAAAGAAGTTTTTGCATCCAACCCAACTACCCATCCCCTAAGTATAGATGGTCATGGTACATCCCATAATGCAGCTATGCCTAAGCATTCAATTGGTACCGCAACAGGTTGGGGTGTTACCATGGGTCAACAAATGTAACAATGTTACCTGTCATGACCTTATCCAATCCAACACTAAACAAAACCCAACACAAGGTCATGAACAGGCCCTATGACAAATGTACACGTTCCAACTATTCCCATAAACTAGTTCTAACCTTCTCCATCTTTTGCTAGCAACATGAACTGACTTTGCCCCTGTATCACATTCACAATGTGTCATCCTTGAGGAGCTAGTCTACAATGTTTAAACATATCATTTCCTCTGCGTGAGTTTTTAGCAGTTGTTATTTGAATGGTTCGCCAGAGGGTCAGTTCAATGGTGCAAATACACAAAACCAAAAGGGTTTATTTTCTAAATCAAACAATTTTTTTTAAAACCGAATTATGCCAAACTATGCCTTGTGCTTAGTCCATATGAAGTTCATATGTACAATGTGGACTACTTACAATCTTAATCCTTATAATTGACACTCAATATGATTAATGTAACTACAAAGTGATTACCTTTTTAAAGGAGACTACAATCTTCCGCCTGGATCCAGCGCTCGCCAATATTAATCTGAGATTTTGATATCATTAAGAAACACTAGATTTGCCTCAGCCATTTCACGAATGAAAATACCCAACCACCCCTGCACAAGTAACGCAGCCCGAGAATAGGACTCTAGCCACTTGACGTGGTTGAAACCATCTCGCGAAATAGGTCAACACTCTGAGCTCAAACACTTCCGCAGATTTATTCCTTCTTCAAAAAATTTCTCTGCAACAATATCTCTCAAAATCAATTAGATCTGATGTTTTGAAATATTTTTTTTTTCAGATTTCCGATATATTGCATATTGATTCAAACCATGTAATACCTTCTCTCTACAATCCCTTTTCTATCATCCCTACAAGTCCAGGCAATTTTGCGTGGTCGAACCTAAACAAA
>JAMKCH010022407.1:0-20397 GCA_023653785.1 Ophioderma brevispina | reverse complement strand
GAATAATTAATACCGGGATCCCGAAATAATTCAACGGCTGCTGGAACGCCTTCAATATGACATAGCAGGGAAATAGCGACCATTCTACGATCATCTATTGTTTATTGGTTCAGGCAAGTCAAGTTAGAGGTCATTTTCTTGAGGGTGGCATATAGTCCTCATGGACGGACAAAACTTAGCATTTCCAGTTCTGCAATTAAGTACAATCTAGGATCCCAAATTCTAATTTACAAAAAAAATCGTCATTTTATGATAAATACGCCATTTTTAGCATTCCGTCAGAGGTGGAGCTTTTCTAGACAATTACCAACATCAGATGTGCAAAAATATCAAATTTGAAAATGGGGTTCGCTCTTCAAAAATGTGTAATATTGCTGAAAAGTAGTATGCATCTACCTGCTTTGCACTTTAAACAACATCTTATGTTCAGGTGAGTATATGTTGGATTACCGTCTTTGAGGTAGGATGTGTCTATAACCTACGCACCCACCTGCTTTGCACCTGCCGACCACTTTTCTATATGTCAAGCATGTTGAGTGTTTGATCAACCAGCCTTTGATGTGAGGTAATCGATAAAATCTATGCATCCACCTGCTTTGCACCTGACCACTTTCTATATGTTAGGTGAGTGTATGTTTGATCCACCATCTTTGAGGTGGAGGGAATCTTAGAAAACTATTGCATCCACCTGTTTTGCACCTGGACCACAATCTATAGGTTCAGGTGAGTGCATTGTGTGTCGCTCGTCTCAGAGATGGCTACTAATCCAAAAGATGGCACTCTTATTGAGGTTAGATACTGTGACTAGTGGTTTTTGAAGCCTTCGAGCGCTCAGAGCAAGACTAAACGTAGTCGATGGGGAACCATGTCCTTCTATGCTGTTGTTTTGTAGTCTCCATCGGGGGGCTAGGGGAAAAACCAAGTGTAAAATGTCATAATTATTACAAATCATATAATCGTTGTTCCACACAATAAAATGGAAAATTTTCTTGAAAACGAATAAAACTGTCACGTCAATTTCATTCCACCCAATATCAGTGAACTAGTGGTACACATAGACTTCACATTAGCAAACAATGAGAGTAAAGATATTCAATTCCAACGGCCGGTATGTCGTGTAGAAAAACACTTCAAATTCCCCTTTCATCTGCGGAGAGTGCTGGACCATTGTTATATTGTCTCAAGCTGAGAGGATTTCAGCTGTTTACGCCTCCAATTTAGCTGAGTACTTTTCAGGACAAAATACGTAACCTCTTCCACAAGATAAATAAAATATTGAGCTTCTAATAGTGCGTGTTCAATTAACTTTGGCCATATTGTGCTCTAATTATTTTAAAACAAAAAAACAAGCTAATTAAAAACAAAAAACATGAACAAACATCTGAGAATGTTGCTGGGCAAGCTTGGACCTAACAATGTTGTGCAGACCAAAAATCCGTAACTTATTGCTTAACTTCATTTATATTTCAATTACCGCATTTTCAGAAGAAACTTAGTGTCAACGAATCCTATATTTTTTTTTATTAATGTACACTGGTTAGTTATTGTGAGAGAGACGGGTATTGTCACTCAACCCGATCGTGGAGGTGATAACAACTGGCTATAACAATGGCCCTACATACCCGGACCTTGTAATATCTTTAGCTCATGGGTAGCTGAAGTCTATACATATCCAATGGTCTCTGATATTGGGGAGAAAAGAAAATTGAGGTGACATTTATATATTTTAAGAAAATGTGCCAGTTTTATGGCTGGGAACCAGAAGCTTATTGATCGTAATAAATTTTTTTTTGTTATTATGAATACACTTGGTTTTCCCTATAGCCCCCCAAGATGGCGGATAAGAATTTGTTATACAGTTGGTGATTTGGTCCACGCCCATGGTTAGTATTAAAAACTGGAATTTCTAATTTCGAACAAACATTTTTATAAGAATATATACAATGTCAGCATATGAAGAGTGGTGTATTCAAGAATGGAACATGGACATGAGGTGATTTTGAGCAATATCTAAAAAATTGAAATGTTGACGCCATGGACCATTTTCTTGTATAAAACGAATTAGGACAAAGACTAATGACTAGGATAAGACCAATCACAAAAAAAAAAAAAATAATTAAACAGAATTTCGAAAATTTGAGACCTTTAATGAAAAACTGATACTAAGTAATGAAGATGAAATGGTAGAAAATATATGATAAGTTAATTATATGTTAATGTCTATTGATAAAGACGTTTGAAAGCGTTTTTTCAGAAAATATAAGGAATTATACCCAGATGAAATTGCACAGTCATGAAAGGGAACGAAACTGGGGTTTAGCACAGAAAATCAAACAGAAAATGGATAGTTATGTATTAATGGAATAATATGTTAAGAATTAAATATTAAAACAAGATATTAAATTGACTTAGTAAAACCTTTAACCTGGGATGAATGCTGTAGGAGACTAGAGACTAAAATGCTTGAAAAAGTATGTGACAAAAGAGAAAAGATTAGCGTTGCGTATTATTTTAAATTGCACACCAATTTTATTTTTTCTAATTTTGTGACCTCACCCACAAAACATATAAGCTCATATAAACGTAGAAATTATTTTAGCCCCGATTTGTCTTTCTTCGTTATGAACGTTGGTAGGCGTCTAAGGTCAGAATACCTTTCAAACACTAATAAATGAGCCTTGTGCACAAGTGATCTTAATTTGAATAAATATAACAGATAGAGTTTAATGATTGTAAAATTGGTTCAAGAATTTGGTAGTCCCAAAACATTACATAAATCAAAATTACACAATTACACACATGCTAAAAATGATACTTAATGTCTGTCAAGAATGTCCATAATGTCACAAGAAGCGTTGCAGTTCAACGATGATATGTATTCACAGCGACGAACTTCAAAATGACAGCGCACAAGTCATAACAAACTCCCAGGTATTATTCCAAGGGAATCTGCTCCGGCCGGAAGGTAATCTGGTCCAGCAGTTCAAGACGACAAGGACAAATTAAGTCCCTCGACGATATTAAATCACAGTATATCAGTCCAAGATAATACCACGATTTTCTATCTGTCCACATTTGGAATCCTATTTGATTCCCAGCACTTTCGGCTTCAAAGGATGACGTAGAATAATTACAGCACTCTCTCACATGGAAGATATATCCTTGCACAGTCTTGATGTCTGCTCCTCTATGCAGAGTAAACTAGCTATCTTCTAGCCAACTTGTTAGTATTGGATGCTGGCAGAGAGTCCTTCAGTGATAGTAATTTAACTACTCACAGATAGATCCCCCTTCCTAACAATAATCATTACTCATTCTTATGCCTAAACATAACCTTACACTAGCCGAACAATCGGAATTCATCACCCGAATTTACATCACTTCATATATAAACTCTATGGGGACTTCCCAGATCTTGCAATGTGTTGGATCTTTTAAAGCTAAACAATCTGACTCAGTTACTAAGTTTACATCTTGGGGATTCCCCACTTCCCCTATTGTGCAATCTAAACAGGTTCGCCTGCATAACAACTTAGGGAATCCCTTTTTCTCTCTTTTATAGTAAACAAAATACTTCCTGAGAAATCTTTTCTCAAATGAAAATGAAAAATAATTTTTATCAACTTTTGAGGGTAATAAACAATATCAGGCGTAATTCTTCCATTTTCTGCTAAATAACTTGATAACTCATCAATAAAACATCCATTTATATATTAATTTTTATATATACTATTATACGAACATCACACCAAGCTTATTGCGAAGGCTGTTGTTGCGCCAGCCATCAAACTCTGGAATTTTTCATACTATCTCTTGGCCTTTAAAACTCCTTTCGGCCTCCTCAGAGATTTCTTGCTCTCTTTGCGTCTAATCTTGAACCTCATCCAGTATTTTATTATCTAGCTAAGTATCATTTGATATTCCGCATTATCGAATTTCGATCTTGTAAAGCATTTGACACGAGTCCGTTAACACTAGAATGTTTTGACCTTGCTATAAACCGTAATTGTTCATGTTTTTCAACCTTTCTTCAAAACCAGTTTTACTGATTCCAGTGTCCAATTACAGATAAAACACCAGAGGCCCCGCTATGATCCAAGGCACAGATACGACGACCCCAACCCCAGTAGCGAGTGTCGCTACCGGCCGATGACCAGCGCCATGCCTAACAAATTCCAGCTCCCCTTTACGTACATGGCTGAATTATAAATACGCGATTTATACCTTCGTCTGTATCGCCCACTTGATTCTAATTCCTTTTCAAGAAAATCTCATATCTGATATTCGTTTAAGTCTAAAAGTTATTCCTTCATCTTAGTATTTTCAACTGGTGAAGTAGTTCTGATATAGATTTTTACCACAGGTGGTGCACTAGTTCCTTCTTCAGTATTATATATATAACGAGTTTAAAAACAGAGTTATTTCAGTCTCGTGGGTGATTCTCCGGTTTTCCTGAAATGCAGAGTCCATTCCTGTGAAATCCCCTTAGAGGTTTAAACTCTATGTTAAGCGTTTGATTTTAAGTCAATAATGCCTAGACTCTACCAGATTTGGAGTAGATTAACACTTTTGTTATTGTTATATCAGAGCTGTTGTCTATTTCATTTTCAGAAGGTCTTTTTATATGATGTTGATTTCAGCTAATAAACCCCCTATCCATTTAATGTTTTTTTCTTGCTTTCCCCCCCCCCTTACAGAAAAATAAGCCTTCTTCCAAAAAACTATATATCCTGAGACTATATACCCTATATCTTCCAAGAGCGAGGAATGAAAGCATCAATGTAATTGTGTACTCACAGCATCAGTCTCATCAGTAGGTGTTCCAATATTATAATTTGTATTAACCCATAATTCAAGCTTTCCCGTCGTTGAATCCCCCGATTATTAAGTTTAATATTATTAAGAACAGATACATAATTTGATACGTAACCAGCAGTACTGCGCATCTCTTCTTATCGCGCCCTTTTACGTTTTATTTCCCCCCATATTAAGATTCCAGTTATCTGGCTTAAGTCAATAGTTGATTTTGTTTTCAATTTCCTTCAACAGGTCCATAAATACTCATCATTATATATATCTAATATATATATATATATATATATATAGAATATTATATAGATATATATATATATATATATCTATATATTAATATATATATATATATAGTTATATATTATATTAATATAAATTATATATATATATATATATATATCGCTAATATAGTCGTTAGGGGGAAGTGTTAATATTCCTAGTTTTTAAGGTGTACTACGGCTGTCTAGAACAAAATCGTCTTAGAGACAGTTCCGTATGACAAAATCCTCAAAATTTGAAAAATTTGCATAAATTTATAAATTTGCCTAAATTATAATACCACTGTCTATTGTTATTATAACGGAATAAATCGCAACTACAAAGGAAGCGTTAGGGGGGCAGGTTAATTTCCCCCTACGCCTTAATGAGTGAATATCAAAGCTCACTTCCCCCTAAGGCCACTAGATAGCGATATATATTTTCATATAATTATTTTATTCAAGAACTAAATCATAGCTGGATGATTATCCAACTTATGATGCACTCCATTTCCCCAGTCTACCTTGAAATCCAAATCTATTTCATTAATGGCACGTCTGAAGAGATTTATAATGAGGCTTATCAAAATTAATCGTAAAACTCTCAACCAAAGATTTACTCGACATTGGAATAACCTAGCATTGTGATGCAGGTGTTGATTATTATTGCAAATGTATTTATTGTTGACTTTGAAAGTTGTCTTGCAAGAAACAAGTATTCTTTTAGGCAAAAATCGAATTGCAAAACTAGTGCGTCTACACGATTTACTTGGGTGAATATCCTTCTTGTAGGCAAAAACATTGGAAAAATAGTGCGTCTTCACGATTTAATTGGGTGAATATGCCTTCTTGTAGGGAGAACACATGAAAAATTAGAACCATGATACGGGTCACCCACCTTTAAACCAGCCTGAACACACCCGCCTGACTACTGACATGATTCTAAGAGTCTTTGCAAGGTTTTCTCCCAACAATAATACCACCCAGTCCTTAACTCTTATCGTTGGTTTCACTTGATGTTGTGTCAATCTCTAAGAGCCTCTGACAATTCACTCTGAAAGGATTCCATTAGATTATCTTCCTTTTGGGGGGGGTGGTGGGGGTTGGGGGTTGGGGGTTTGTGTGTTGGGGGTTTCTTTTTCTTCTTGAGGAACCCCGCCGTGTGGATATGAGTTGAGGGACCAAAGAAAGGTGGAAAACGATTTCTTCCTGACTTCAAAAGACTGCCTGGATTATAAAAAATATAAAGTTAAAAATTTCAAGCTGCAATAATATCGAGGTCGAATTATATCCGTAAAGAGACACTGGCACTTTGAAAAATATAGTGCGCCCGCAGATTTTTTCAAAATCGATAGTTTTGCATGGTTGTAAGGTTTTTATATACAAAAGCCCTCCATCCGAAATGATTATACCAAATCAGCTTCCTTATGGGTAAACAGAACGATTTTAGTAAGTTCGTCATTTTTTTTTTTTTTCAAGCAACGTACGAAAATGGCGTTTACGGTGATTGGGTCCGATAGATTCCGTCGATAAAGAAGTTTGTTAAGATTTCATATAATGAAACTTTCATCGATTTTTCGTCGAATCTCAAAAATAAAAATATGGGGGTCACCGAACTCGTTTTTTGAGAAAAATTCTAATTAAAACCCTATTTTTTCGCAAAATGTGTACACAGGTCTATGGAAAATTCATTTCATGAGACATTTGTGAATATTAAAAAAAATTCGGTTCATAACTTTTGTCCAAGTTTTAATAAAATTGCCACTCAAGATCTGTCGATGCTGAAGACAAAAGTAGGGGGTCCCCGAACTACTTTTTCTGTAAATTTAAAAAATACGGCATTTCTAGCAGTCTAAATACCAACGCGATATTGCGGTGCGTAAAACAACCACTGTGTCCCGCATGGCAAACGCTCATAGCTGCACGCGAACACAAACAGCACGCAAAAAATGTGCGAACGATAAAACGTATGAAGTAATTTTTTTTTCCATCTTTGTAAGTCCTAATCTCAATTCTTAAAGGTCCATGGACATGCTTTAACCATACTATAATACCACCAAACATGGGGGGGGGGGTGGGGGGGGGTTTTTTTTTCCTTCATAGTAGGTATTGGTATCAATGTAACATCTGCATGAAGCAGTAATTGAGAAACCGTATATTTGATACAAATTGGGCATAATATCATGGTTTGGACAAGCTTTCAAAGGAATCCAAAATGAAGTGATATCGCGCTTGCAGCGTGACCCAGAAGGACTCCGAGTAACAAAAACGCGCTACGCGATACGCGTCATGATCGTCATCGTGGAACGGACGTGCGCGGGGCCTGTTTCTTCTTTGCATACGTACACAGTTGACTCTCAATGACTGCGTCGTACGTTTTGTATCATATGGCATAATTTTTCTTGAGTTGATGCCTAAAATTACGAATTATAATGTAGTTTTATTGGCGCCGGCGCACCAGCGGTGACTCCTACCGACAAGGAGAATCGACAGAATAGCTTATTCCAGTTCCCTGACAAACAAACCGCACCGGAGAGATTATATAGTGGCGCTGCGGTTAGCCCACGTGTAGCTTGTTTACAACTTTTTACTCTGACGTCATTAAACGGGTCAAATCCAACTCCACTCCTGATACCGTTCGCGAAAACGGAGAAGGCCCTGCATTTTTTGGTATATTTTATCCTTGAAATTTAACACTTTGCCGATGTTCACTTTTAAAATCGGTTTTGCGATATGATCAGGATACTGTTAGGTACGAAAATGTAAGAAAGTTAAGAATGTCTACTCAGCCATGTCCATCGACCTTTAAACATGTGAAAAGGGTAAAGCTATTTAATTGGCTGATGCCCGGGTTTCAATTCGTTAATTGAACCCAGGTAGTCCGCACTGCGTATTGAAGTGTATTTTTAGGTTGAAGCGCTCGCGTTATACCGCATTTTGCTACTGTCGCGCGCGCCTGCCAACGTTTGCGTCTCGTTGAGTATGATCGGGTTTTTTTGGGTGCGTTCAGCGGGTTGTTCGTTGTTTTCACTGGGTGATGGAAGTACTTTCTCGTGTATTTTAAGCCGTAAAACTATAGCGAAATGGGTTAAGATGACCTTAAATGATAAGAAGAATGCGTTTAAGAATGCGAATAAAGGTATGATTTGGGACGGTACTCTCTTTACGCGAATTGAACCGGCACACCATTATTTTTGCGTGGAAGAAACTCGGGCCTCCGGCTCGTTCTTCCACTTAAAATAATGGTATCGCCTTGCAATTGGGTTCAATTCGTCGTAAAGAGAGTACCGGTTCCCAAATCATACTTTATTCTCAAAATTTGATATGTTGTTGGTAATAAGATGAGAATCATTAAAAAAAAAACTATGGTAAGAAAAGGGAAGAAAAAGTTTATGGAAAGGTGAGAAAGGAAAAATATTAAAGCAAGGGCGTGTCCAGATTTACGATAACTAATATCGGGACGGAATTTAAAAGGTTCCATTGGACATGCTTAACATCACTTAGAATACCACCAAAAAAAGGAGTTTCATTCATATGATGTATTGGTATCAATGTAAAATCTGCATGAGCAGTATTTGAGAAACCGTTATATTTGTAAAAATTGGGCCATTAATATCATGTGTTTTGGACAAGCTTTAAAGGAAATTTCCAAATGAAGTGATTATCGCGTGGCAGGTGACCAGAAGTGCGTCCGAGAACAAATACGGCGTACGCGATACGCGTATGATCTCATCGTGGAACGGACGTCGCGTGGCCCAGTTTTCTTGCATAGTACACAGTTGACTTCTCGTGATATGCGTGTACGGTTTATCATATGCCCAAAGATATAGAAAAGGAGATACCGTTATGCCTATACCGCCCTGTACAAAATCTTTGTCACCCAAAACGCGCTAGTGGGGGTATTCGTGTTTTACCGAGAACCACGCGAAAAGAAACGAACGCAGTCTTGTGAGTCTTACCGTGAAGCATCTTAGCTAACGCAACCGCAGTGGTTTGCGTAAATATTTGCATGGCCACAAAGATCGAAGGTGCTCGCGGTGTTAAAATCCAGCCTTCCGATCAACATTTGTAATGGCTAGAGTGGGCGTCGTGGTTGTGGCCAAAAAATTTCCCTCATTGAATTGAAATCTTTTATATATTGTGTGTATGATGGAATCATTTTAAAGAATATTATGATGAAAAAGTTTTTCTCCCTCACATGTCACCAAAAACATATGATTACAATTTTGGGTATAAATTGGATGATTGAGCCCATATGATTGGTTGTGTAATGAGTTGCAAAATATTGGATGAGACGTAATCGAACCCAATATTTTAAAACTCAAAACGAGACAATAAATATTAGGCCAAAAGCATCCCGATTTTGGTTGAATAGGTAGCAAAAAATGTTGTGAATTTTTAAATGGCCACCACGTGGGTGTTTTTTTAATGTGGTTTCGACCACTTTGAAGACGTTTTTGTTCACACGTTCACAATGAAACCTTCCCAAAGCCTTAAATTCATTGGGATCAGAGGAAATTTGAAATTTTTATGCATAACAAAATCTCAATTTTGACTGAGGGAGTAAGTGTGTGGGGGGGGGGGGCGGATGTTTGTCGATCGGGTCTCCCACCTTTAATAAATGAAACATGATAATTCTAAAAGATTAATATGTGTATTTTTGGGATAATGCAAGCGGTTTTCACCAGTAAAACAGCAATAGTATGACTGGATGCTATACACTCCTAGTTAAGAGCAAAATCGGCCATAATAAATTGAAATACATGCTGGGACTATATAAAACCAGTTATCTACTTCTCCGTAAAAACGGGAAAATGGAAATTTACGGGTATTTCCGTAATCCAGCCATTTTTGTTTTTTTTTTTATACAGTTAAAACGGCTGTTGACAAAATCGTGTTGTCTTGATTTCGGGAAATGTCACGGGCTGTTAAAAGCTTTTATGTGATTTGAAATTATATTAGTACATTCAGCAAAATAAACATTCTATAAATGTTTTTATAATGAGGGCCTTATTATTTGAAAGAAAAAACTCAATTCTTTAGACGGTAGACCTACAATGTAAAAATTACCCTTGAAATTTATTGTCACATTGTATAAAAAGGGCGATAGAAACTACCGTATTTTGCGGGTATTTTTGAATACTTTTGCAGTGAAGGTATTTTTATTGTTAATAAAAATTATTCAGGCCCGATTATGACTAAAGTTTTAATAAAACTGTCGCTCTTATTCATTTTAAATAATGTCAAGTATCAAATATACTATTGTGAATTGCTAATACAGAGTGCAGTAAAAAAGGTAAATTTCACGGTATTATCCAGTCATCCATTCTTGTCAACAAAACATACTGGGAATGCAAATTTTACAGGTTTTGACCAGGTTTTGATTGTCGATTTTTAAAAAAACTGTAATGTTTAGGGTACACAATGTAAAAAAAAAGTCTACATTAGTGGCGTCAGTGTTTTGTTTTTAATTCTAGTTCGCAAAATTGTAATAACTTTAACATACATTTAGTGTTTTATGATTAATTCTTTTTTACAATATAACGCCGCTTTTACCATATTTGTTGGCAGAAATTGGACGTCCGTAATACTGTAAAATTTACAATTTTTTAACAGTGCGTTGTTGCGCTAAATCCGGTCCCTTTTTCTATACTTGGGACCAAACTTGCCGAGTGTTTTTGGGACTTTACAACTTTTATAGAGGATTGCTGACATAACTTCGTTTCCTGTATTTTTTTCTTCATCTCACTTTCCCTATCCAAACTTTAAATTAGCTGTGGCCCGACTCTAGACAAGAAAAGACCGCTGATTATTAAGCATGTCGACGACCCACTGCCCCAACCGACAGCTTTCCTACAGTGTGAACTCTATCTTTTTGATATTATCATAAAAAATAAACATCGGGCTTTTTGTCGACATGCAAAATAACAAGGCGCCCAGCATCATGAAACGGGAGAAAGATAAAATAATGTAACGAATGTATGTGGGTGCGTACCACAGACACGCGTTTGCAAGTTCAACGTGAAGACGCTGCCAACGCATACGATAACGAAAGATTTCGAGACGCCGTAAAATGTCATTTGCGAACATTTAAGAATACCCCCAATAGCGCGAAGTCCAGACGGAACAAACATGGCGGGCCAGACCGGGATCTCCTTTTTCGATATCTGTGATCATTTATGCATAATTTATCTTGATTTGATGATTTAAAATTTACGACGTATAATGTGCTGTATTGTCGCGGCTTGACAACGCGGTGACGTACCGACAAGGAGAAATCAGGAACAGAATAGCTTTATTTAAGTTCCCAGACAAAGAAACCGACAAGAAGAAATATCTGGAGTGTGCGATGCGGTAGCTCACGTGTGAGCTTTGTTTACAACTTGTTACTCTGACGTAATTAAACGGGGTCAAATCACAGAGTTTCTATTTAAACACTAGATAGCAAACGCCAAGCTCAAAAGCCGTAACCAATCTTTTCCCGCAGCGCGTACTTATTTCCATAGCGTGCTTGTACCAATTTATTCAGATATTCCATGTTGAAATAGCGTAGGTGTACAATTTATTCATATATTTAAGCATTTGAATAGAACGATTGTACAGTGTCCAGGCCAACGGGGTTACGGCGCATGCGCGTACGCGTGCGAGTTTAGAATGGATACCATTAAGGAATATTTTTAATTTTCAAAACACGTTACGGTGGCGCCCTATTCTTCAAACGCGGCGTACGGGCATCTTGTTATTAATATCTATGGGTCAAATCCAAATCCAGGCATCTTGATTCGCAGTTTCGCGAAACAGTGAAGGCCCTGACAGGTTGCGGTATTTTATCCTTGAAAAATTTAAACTTTCCCGATGTTCACTTTAAAAATCTGTGTGCGATATGATCAGGATACTGTTTGAGGTACGAAAAAATTGTAAGAACTTAGAAATTAGGAAAACTACTCAGCCATGTCATGGGACCTTTTAAAAGAAAAATTAAGAGCATTCGCCACGTCGTCTTTTTATGCCCAGTTGTCGGCCACTATGCCGCAATGGCGCTGTGACCAAAAAATCCGTGGTTTTGCTTTGAGAGAGGAAAACGCAGCTAAAATAAAATAAAGCCTGTTAAGTGGAATGTGGGGTGATTCAATATTTTTAAAATTTAGTATGAAGTTCAAGGAAAATTGAGTCAAATATTCACAAATAAAGATAATCAACATTGCGCAATGTTAAGACATTCTTTTTATTTTATGGTCATTCCGGCCGGTAAAGTTTACCTGAATTATCCATCTTTTGAGTAAATTATTTTGTTCCCAAAATGCTTTTATAAGTGGTCGGAATACATGAAAATGTCTATATCTTTATCAAATGTACATAAATTGTGAATTTTTCCTGGATATTCCTGGATTTTACACAAGGCACAAAATATTAATAAGGATCGTCATTTTAACTTTTATGCCGGAAATTCGGTAAACTGACAAGATATCTCAACGAAACCTATATAACATCATATTTTTCAAACATGCAAAAGATTAAACAATCGCTATATTAAAGACCTAATAGGTGAAAGTAGTTGGAAAAACAAAATACTTTGTATCTAAGATTGTATTCATTAGACATTTCGGACATAGAAATGACCAAAGAAAACACTTTCCGTACGAAATTTGTAATGTGTTGAGATAAATCAGGAGAGAGAGCTGATTTACTTTCGGAAAAAAAGGATGGTCAGGTTTCTTGATTCAAGTTTGTTTATAAGCATTGAATTCTGTAAAAACAGGCACATAGGCCTATACACTTCATGGAAACGGATAGGGGCAAAGCGGGCATTGTTATCTTCGGAAGATCGCACAGTGTACGCAGGGGGGCGGTTTTTTTTACGCGCGCGGACAGCTAGGAACGCTAAGTCACAATTTTGGCAGAAATCTCTTGGGACTGTGCGCGGCAGCTAACGTGCCCCCCAAATCCCTTAACACAAGAAGTACGACGCCGTAGCGTGTTTCCCACGCTATGTACACTGTTTGATCGGTCTATAAACCTTTGTAGTTTTTTTTTTTTTTTTTTTTTTTTTTTTTTCTGTTTTTTTTGGTTACGAGTCAAAAAGATTCATGTAATATACCCATTTGTTTGATTAAAGTTATGGAAAACTTAAAAGTTGGCCTACAATTACCTTGATGTCTTATCCTCATATCAATGGTCCCTATCTTTTTGGGTATCTTCTTTTTAATGTGTAAAGTATATCTCTGTTCTTCCAATGGCCTAGACTATCAGTTGAGAGCAAATTGAAGAAATTTCATATTTTTTGTTGAAAAGTGCCAGTGCCGATTTAAACAGATTATAGTCCTAAGACACAAATAATGCTTTGCAATGGATTTGCATTCTTTACCTTACAGAGATAAAGAAAGCTAAAGAAAGAAAGAAATAACAAAATTTGTGTTTTTTAACAAAGAAAAAGAAACAAAACAAACGGTAATAAACAACAAATCATTTCAATACGTGCATGAATCATTAAAGTGACATTTCGTGATCCACAACTCGTCCCAGTACTCCCCTAAAAAGTTGAGATTTTTATATCAACTTGAACCGTTAGCCTTAGTAATCCACGTGGTCCGTAAGTCTTACGTGCAATTCGGTCTTTAAAAAACAACAAAAAATCTGTACGAAATTCGCAAGTTTTTTGTTTTTCTGTCCGTAAACGGACAGAAATTACAACACATGCGTCTATGGGACCGTGGAACCAACATTGGTCATAACACAAAATCGCAAGATCGGAACCAACTTCAAATTTTGTGTATAATCTTTTCTCATAGTATAATCTAATGAACATTTTAAAAACAGATGATGCTGGCATCACGAATAGGCCTCTACTCCTTTAAGATCGTCATCATCGTATTGTTTGTTTTTCCTCCAATCGCTGAACGAAATTCTTTTAAGCTCCTTGCATAACGCGTCATTCTACAAATTGATGATATTTACGGCTTTAAATATCGTGTTTAACTAATTCTAAACTAACTTAACGTAACTCCCTTGTAAAATATTTAACCTGCGTTTTTTAAAAAACTTTGCCACAGTTTAGGCCTAATCACTGTCCCAAGGCCGAGCGGGTGGGGGGAATGGGTGCGGTTCGCAGTCACGGTAGTGTCGAGGTAGGCGCCCCCAAAATGACAAAGGTCCGCTTAAAAATCATGTTGAAGGTCCGCTTTGGGGGGTTTTACTGCTATTAAGTGTTTGAATTTTAACATTATAAGATTAATCGTCCAATTATAAACCTGGGTACTATCACGAGAGTACCTCCTTAAATAAACCTGCCACCACCTATGCGCTGGCCGCCCGCACTCTTGACTAAGTAATAAATTATAGATATCCACTATCACCAACGTACGCTTCAATAGGGCTTATCGTTTAAAAGGTGTCGTTTTAAATTATCCGAATAACTATCGGTCAATGCACTGGTGAATACTACAGGATAACGCTTACTATTATTTAGTATAACGTTATACTGTTTTGGTACAAGCCGATGTCTTAATGTCTTATTATTCTGCCTTTACACCCCCGCTCTTCAGAACTTGTTAGCGACGGTAAAAAAATTGTGGCAACCGGCGAGCGCAGCGAAGCGGCGGAAAAAAATTGTTGAAAAAAAAAGGTCCACTTCTGGCAAATCCGTACCCCCAAATAAATTCCTGGCTACGGGCCTGCAATCGTTTATTTTAAACATCGTTGAGAATACGGGCCATCATGATTAACAAGATCCAGTAGAGAACGGAAATATCATTCAAATCAACGGGACCACATATGGCCCTCGACGGCTACTTCCCATGTGGCCGACTGGCCGAAAAACTACTCGTAGACTTTTGAAACCATTTTCACTTTTTCTTTCTCATACATTGCACTCCATTGCACTCACACCCTGGGGTTTTAGAAATTGGGCGCATGGCCGGATTCTAACCCCAGGGGGGGTACTCAACACAAATGAAGACAGGGAAGGCCCAGACATCGGTCTCATTTTCAGACTTCTGGTATAGCAAGACCCCTTTTTCATGCCAATTTTGGTTATAACAATGGGTCGGTTTTTTTCAAAATTTTATCAAAATTGTTGGAAAATTTAGTCAATTTTTCTTATTCCAAAGCCAGAATTTTCTCAAAAATGTTTGAAAAATTAGTCCAATTTCTTAAATTCTGAAGCCAAAATATTCAAAATTTGCTTAAATTGCCAAAATTTTGAGGACAAATGGCAAATTTGTGTTAAAAGTTGGTCCAAAAATTTGCATCTCTGGTCTAGCTATGGGTCCCTTTTTGGCAAAAATTGGTATAGATAGGGTCTACTTTCCAGGACTCTCGGAGGCACGTCCCTAAAAACAAAAAAAACATAACAAGACTAATAAACAAAAAAAACAAAAAAACATAAAAAACACCCAAAACAAAACCCTGGGTTACCCCCCCCGGGATTCTAGACTTGAGTTGGGAGAAAGAAAGAGAGCACAACACATTGTAGGTATTATAGATAGGTTCAGCAGTGTTCGACGGCATATGAAAGGGACATAAACAATACGAGTTACATTGGTGAACTAATCAGGTTATTATCCATTAATATTGCACAGAACTAGTCTAGTGTCAAGACTTCCTGAGAGGGATTATAAAGGTTTATTCCACCAGGCATATCTCCTCAATGAAGTCTCCACACTAGACTATAGGTTCATGCAATATGACACGAGGAATGACCAAAGGTTCTACTTAAGGTGTACCCTGGTCAGAATGCTTGTAACCTCGATACGCAGTTTATAATCACAATAATAATCAACGACATTTAGGTTAGTTGGTTTGAATATTCAATTTCCTGGAACCTTCATAAGAATGTTGGAGTCATTATTATGGGGAAATAATAATAAACTTTGAGTATCGGTGGGTACTAATAATTCTTGGACACCCTGTAGTTCTAGTGGGTTGTAGTTGTACATACGGGATTCATAATCTAATATTTCCTGGGGGGGGGGGGGGCGCTCGTGTAAGGGAGATCTGAGTCTCAAAAATAATAGATTAATAATAATAAGTCCTAGCTTCCATACACGGATTCAAAGTGTGATACCCCATTGGGTGAGATAGGAAACAATGATGCGTTCATTTCATTTTCAGTTACCTTTGAAAGTCAGGATATGGTATAGTAAAGTCCCTGAGGCGAGTTTCGAGTAGTTACTTAATGGCTTTCAACCTTACTTCATGGCTTTCAACCCAGTATGGGCGCAAAGTTTTTAGAGCCAACTAAAAACAAAAAGCAAAGCAAAGCTACAAAAAAGTAGTTAACCGTATCGATGTATGTTTTCCTCTATTTATCCTTAGTGGAAACAATGACTGAAATTGATATCATTCTTATCCCCCAAGATACCAGACCCAAAGAACTCGTTTTATGAACATTCAAAACTCAGACATATCTTTAGAACTATAGTCGATCCAACCTCATTGCCCGTCCCTCTATATTTTTGGGCTGCGACAATTGTATAGAATAGGTTGAATCACTTCAGTGTAAATCGGTTATGTATAATGGATAGCCGATCACATAGGATTTTGATTCCGCGTCCAGGTAAAATTAGGACTGAGCAAAAAAAAGTAATGTTTGTCGTACATTTTGCAAACTTTTTTATGAAATAAAACCATGATGCATAGTAGGCCTATAGTATATCGTATATTATGATATTACAAATTCCTTCCATTAGTCCTCATCGTCTATTCCGATTCACTGCACTGGCCTCCGTCAGCTTGATTAGGATATGATTTGACAGTGTTAATATCAACAATAATTCATCTATCCCAATAACATGTTTTATTGCATTTGTTCCAATCTGTTGCGGTGACTTTTTGTAGAGCTTCCTTCGAACAGTTTTTTGAAGCAGATTTTTTAGTTTAAAGTACCTTGTGATGGTTTGTGCCACATAAGCTTTTATTTGTGACCAAATGAGTACTATTGGGTTAAGATCGGGTGATAATGAGGAAGACGACGATTTTCATCCATATGCATTGGCCAGATCATCTATTTTGTACCTTGTTGTAGTTGGCTTATGTATTTAATAGATTGTTCAGATTTTCTCTTTCAAAGAAATGTTTCAGTTTGAGAGAACCATCACGGTACACATCATCGCTATATGTTTTGGTGCCATGGCTATACTTTTAGAAGTGAAACTGGTGTTCACAGGCTTTAAACCTTTACTATGTATTGCAAGAATAAATTCTTTGCGTTCTTCATCTTTTCGGTTTCAATGGGATATTTCCATAGGATTCCTGTGGCCAACTGTCACTTTAAACTTTTTGTTGTTACGTATACACGTTAAAATCATTAATCGCCTACCGATTCTTTGACCATCAAATCACAGACGCACTACAAGATGAAGACTGTAAAACATGTCCTACCTAAATTATTGGTGTACATTGGACATTCAAATGCACCTGCATAACGCAAGGAACAATATTGACGGCCGGCCTTTTAAAATCCCACATGGTCTGGCAGTGACATTATGCGACTCTCATTTAATCCTCTAAGAGATTTTCAAAATCAATGATTTGTTGTGAAGCTTTATTATTGCCCTCATACATCAGAGCTCATACCTCCACGCAAATGGAATGGTATGGGGGGCGGGGGGGAACATATGAGGTGGATCGCTAGATAGCCGCTGGGACATGTTTAAGAAAAATACGTGAATTTAAACACGCTATTTTCCTTCAAGGGTCCATTGGGCCGGGAACTGCTAAATTAGGGTTGGTGAAAATTGTATTGGAACGCATCATCATACCAAAAATTGGAGGTGATTTTGCTGCAGTGGTAGATGGCTACTCGCGTGGCTTAACAAATGTTTGCGGACTATTACCAGCTGAGTGTAATTTCTCCCAAAGTGGGACTATATGCTTGAGATAAAACGCACACTTGGAACAAACGCACATTTTGACCCAAAAAAAACAAAACAAAAATGGTGTCTTTTAAAGGTCCATGGGACACGGCTGATAGACATTTCTTAATTTCTTACATTTTCGTACCTCAACAGTATCCTGAACATATCGCAACACATATTTTAAAAAACAATAAAAAAAATAAAAAGTGTTAAATTTCAAGTATAAATATACCCTAACTGACAGGCCCTTCCTGTTTTCGTAAACGCGTATCAAGATGCTGGAGTGGATTTGACCTGGATTTGGACCCCGTTAATGACGTCAGAGTAACAAGTTGTAAACATAGCTCACACGTGGGCTAACTAGTTCGCACTGCAACCTAAAATATACGAGCAAATCAGACGCTATCTTTAATCGGAATGACGTTTTCGTTATGGACCGCTCTATTTTAGGTTTGCCGAACAGTGTAGAAGAGTGTACTCAAACACGTGTTAGCAGCAATTTATGAATGGAATTCACAATAGCAAATCAGATAAAATTACTCACCCAAGTTGTTACTAAACGTTTCATTATAATACAAATCATCGACCGTGATTTGCAAAAAAGGCTTAAGACACATAACAAAATATACATCTACAATTGCTTTCACATGATGAGTAATGGCGCTAGTCTTGCCGCGTCGTCACTGTGTGCGAACTTACAATTAATGAATTATATGTGGAAGGATTTCCCCTGAATTTTGTATCTCAGATTCATCATTATGAATTTTATGCATCCTATTATGATAAAAGACCTTAGGTAAGTGTGGCCATTGTTTTTCGAGCGAGGATTATAATTAAACAATTTTTGGTACTCGAAAAAACGGGAATATTTGCGAACCTTTTGCTTCGGAGCCTATTCATTGTACAAGCATTTGCAGCCTACAAAGTTATTGTATAGGAAGTGCTTCTACCGTGATGCGATTACGCCAATTAAAAACGTTCATCACGGTTAGAAGGTCTTTACTAGGGCTAACCGCCACCGTCACACTCCAGATAATCTCTCAGTGTCGGTTTCTTTGTCTGGGAACTTGAATTAAGCTATTCTTCTGATTGCCCTTGTCGGTAAATGTCGCCGATGGTGCACCCGTGCGACAATTATACAGCACATTATTATCGTATTTTAAGGCACCAAATTCAAGGAAAAAATTATGCCATTATGATACAACACGTACGACACATATACCGTGAGGAGTCAACTGTGTACGTATTCAAGAAAACTGGGCCACGCGAACGTTCGTTCCACGATGACGATCCATGACGCGTTACGCGTAACGCTTATGTGTTACTGCGGGCAGTCACTTCGGGTCACGCTGCCAAGCGCGATAACACTTTAGTTTGAATTCCTTTGAAGCTTGTCCAACAAAACACATGATATTATGCCCAATTTTATCAAATATACGGCTTCTCAAATTTGCTCATGCAGATCTCACATTTGCATGCGCATTTTGATACCAATACATATATGAATGAAACCCATTTTTGGTGGTATTATAAGTAGTTTAAAGCATGTCCATGGACCTTTAAGTCTTTAAAAAAAAAGAATATTTCTAGCACATTGTAGGTACTTCAAATGTATAGGCCTATACTATTTGTCGTTTCAAATGCATCTAAGGAGTGTCAAAAGAAAAAAAAGTACACTGAATCCGCAATATACTCGGAAAATATTCTTCCGTTTTTAATTTTTTTTTTTTTTTTCTTATTTGCTTCCCAAGATATATAGTAGTAAAAATACATTTCGAGCACATTGTCCTTGAAAGTACCGGTTAACGTAGGTACTTCATCAAAACACGCATTCAAAGGTACTCGACCCAACCGTACTCGAAAAGTTTGGTGCTACGGTATGTTCTACGTTTCCAAATTTGTAAGTACGTTTTTTACGGTTCCAAATCACCTCAACAATGGGGAAATTCAAGGCAGTGCAGATCCAGATAGGATACGTTTCTCCGAGATCAACATCAGGGGGAGGAGAGGGAGACCGTTTTAAGAACTCTCCACGGCGCAGTGAGAAGCGCAGTGAGGTTCGAAAGTACAAGCGCCCTTTCGGTTTAAGTGTACAATGCTACGCCGTATAAACTGGTGACGGGAATGAATACTTACGGCGTAACCTAAAAGTACACGCTTAAAGTGCAGCGACAACTAACCAAGCGTGTACACGCCATGTACGCATTACAGATCTGGATCCCGTTGTAGACGCAAAATGGACACGAGATTCTGGATCCGATGGATTACGAATCTGGATTGCGCTGCCGTGTAGATTAGATTGCCCAAATGTCTGGAGGGACAGAAAAGTACATTCGGGAAACATTGTACTCGAATTGCGAGATGTCCAAAGAAAGCGCTTTTGAGGGGAAAAGAACATTTAGATTCTCGTTTTTGATTGAGTTGACCGGTGTGAAAGCAACTATAGTCAGGCGGGAGCCATAGTCGGGCTCTAT
>JAMKCH010022406.1:0-22924 GCA_023653785.1 Ophioderma brevispina | reverse complement strand
CGTTTTGGTAATTTAAATCAAATGGGAAAGCAGGGGCAGATTCTTAAAAGATATCTGCAGTAGCGAGTTATGACATGTCCTAAGAATGCCAGCTTCAGCTATACCAGGTCAGCAAGTACAAAAGCCCAACAAAAGATTGCATAATCAATATATCCTAACAAATGTCTACTTAGGCTTGACTAACACTGTCCGACTACTTCAAGAATTCTTACATTGCGCAGTTTACCTGTGTTATCCGGGATATTTAAGACATATCATAAGATGTCTTCCGTGAATCTGGCCCCGATCCATTATTATCTATAATCTGACTAATACATCTTGAGATCCTTATAAAATTCATTTGAGAGGGAAATGTCGAGTGCAGTGAACCAGTAAACAAATGCCATTTTCAAATAGGACATATCCATTTTCTCCAATACACATGTTCAAAATTAATCAAAATAACATACAAAGCCATCACTTTATATTTTTGGCTGCTTGGTTATCTGACAAGGCCAAATTCTAAAACAAATTTAATGTTCACGTTGCTTAAATTTTTGTTTTAGACACAAATATAACAATTGTGAATGTAAATAAAACGCCCATGAAAATACAGGAGGAATAACATTTATCATATATTTTGCTGTTAAAATTCTGATGCACCAAAAGTTTTTTTACTTAAATTAATTTGGTGTCTAATAAAAACTAACATGACAAAAACTAACATGAATCTAACATGACAATCTCTCCACATTTACATCATGTACTATGATAATTTTAATAAAGACTACATTATCTGGATCTGGATCAATTTAACCTCCAGTAAAGCGGGTTTCTGCATCACACTAGAGGACTCTGGTACCTATAGAGTGATGAGTGCAGGTAACGCAGGGGACGATCCCCTACTCTTTTTGATGAGGTCTGCAACTTTTTACATGCTCAGGATTGGCTCCACTGACACAGGGGACCAGCGGTTTTACATGACTCTCAGAACCATGAGGTGCCGGGCACCCATTGCATATTCCTGCACATTCTATGCAATGGGTGGAATTATGCTTGTGGAAATGTGCAAATCTCCAGCTAATAATTTGGATGATTTTAATATTATCTTCCAAAGGATTGGCCAGAGACTATATTAAACACTAACATTAATGCTGAGGAAGATAAAAGAACAAACAATACAAACCTCTACATCCTTGGCCTTTCTCTTTATACCCATAAGGACATAAGCATGAATAGCTGCCATATGTATCCTGACATCTCTTTCCCGGTGGACAAAGATCTGTAGCATTCTCACATTCATTAATATCTGTTAGGATACAAGTGGAAATAAATTCAATAATGATCTGGATTTTACATCTGTGACTCTGCTGCAGCAAAGTATACATTGACAATCAAATCTGATAAGGAAAAGTTGGTTCTACAATCTTGTTTGTAAGTTCTTGGAAAAGTTGTTAATATTAATGCAATGATATAGGTTTTAAGAACATTGTCACTATAAACTTTCTTTCCCTCTCCCCCTCCCCTCCCAAGTCAGTATTTAAAATAATATGCAGTCAAGAAATCATAATAAATTATGGAGAATGGTCCTTGTTGTAAAGGCTGATGAGTGTGTTTTTAAAGTTTGTTTTAAATAACGGAAAGGACGGAGAATTTTTAAGGTGAGTAGGCAGATTTTTTCCAAAATATAGGACCTTGGGAACTAGGAGTGTTCCTAGCAAAAACAGTGTTTGTTCTCTTGATGAAAAATTCATGACCATGCCTTGATTGATTGATTAAAACATATTTCAAATAAAACCGAGTGGAAAATCACCAAAATAAGTTCAATTTTAAATATATTTAACTAATCAACTTCCAATTTATTTAGATATGCGAAAATGATGTTAAATAAAATACGTCACAATGTCAAAACGACAAAATGCAATTTCAACGTGTAAATAACAAATACGTTGTTATGTGATGTGTTTGCTCAAATACATCACAATGTGAAAATGACAAAATAGCATCTCTACCGTGAATGGAAAAATATGTCGCACAAATACGTCAATACTTCAAAATGCAGATACAATGCTATGGGCCTGCGCAGAATAGATTTTCAACAAATACGTTGTTATATGATGCAGACAATTCAACATTTTGCAAATACATCATAATCAGTTAATTAATATTTTACTAATTAAGCCACTTTGAGGTTTGAAATTTGGTGAATTTGAAGAGTACTGCAAAACAAACGTATATGCCAAATTTCCCCAAAAGTCAAAAATGTTGAATATGTCACTATGTGACACGGCCGGGGATAGTAAGAATATAACACTATCATAATTATCTAAGAAAAACTTGCACGTGATCTTGATGTTAAAAAAGCCGCTTACCTATACAATGTCGAAGGTCTGCACTTTGCCTAAATCCAGTCCCACATGTACAGATATAGCCGCCTTCAGTGTTGTTACAACTTCCTCCATAACATGTGCCATACTGTTCACATTCATTTTCATCTGGAATGAACATTTCACAACATCTAACAATATTAATATTACACCAATCAACAGTGAATGCGATGACAGTATTGTTTCATTAGGGGACCCGAGTAAAGGTCATAAGTGCAATAGCTGCCATGTGATATATCTGTGTGCTACCATGTACTAAGAGTGCTCTCAATTTATCTTTACATTATGGTTCATTTGGCACCGGAATAACTATTTCACGAGCCACTGACCATGGCATAATAGTGGTTTGATGAGAATGTCTGACAAATGGCAGCTATTGCACTTACAGGCTTCTTGCATTTACACGATGATATAATTAACCACAAGAGTACTACCCGCTAATTGGTCTCGATGGAACTTACATGATTTTTTTTAGCCAATCAGCAACATGGTAAGAATGGTTGTAGGGCTGGAGATGGCTAGATATTAAAAATTTGGAACCTGCAATTTAACTGATTATTGCAATAAATATACACTTTGAAAAAAATAACTGAAATCTGAAATGAATACTGAATATGAGTGATGCTGAAAAGATCACTGAAATGCCACTGAAAATGTGATCATTTCAGTGGGATTAGTGTATTTCAGTGGGATTAGTGTATTTCAGCGGGATTAATATCCAAGGTCATTCCACTAATCACACTGAAGCTCGCTAATCCCAGTATTTGGACCATGTGTATTCTGAATATTTTGCCCTAAATTTTAGTTGTTTTTTCAGTTGTTATTTTAATTGTCTGTCAGATACAACATAACATTTAAAATTAACAATAACTGTGGTACCCCAGTTACAGCTGCAACTGGTGCAGAAGGCAGTTTGCCTCTAAAAAGGAACAAATAAAAGCTTATTTTCTTTTACAGAATTGTAAAGCCAATTTTTGAGTGTTCCATTCTGTAAAGTTTTATTGGATTCAGTTCACTTTTTTTGTTTAGAACAAAGGCTGTAAGGTACGTAAGAACAGTGTCAATCCCACGATTCCAATTGTTTTTGTTTACCAGAGAAGATGTGTATACTCCATTTTCTTACATCTGTGCAGAGACATCAGCATGATATTTGGTGGTCAGACCAGTAAACCACAAGTACTGACTTAAAGCGACAACAATTTTACATGCATGCATTAAGACCCCATATCTTGATGCGTGCGTAAAAGCTGTGTTAATTATTACATCACTGCACAGAGGTAGAGAAATGGAGTATGGGTATAGGGGGAGAAAAGGGTGAATATTCAACACATGAACTTGGGATAATCCTTGGTATAATATTCTGCACTTTCACATATACATACAGTACATTTTTAGCAATTTTATACTAGGCATGAGTAATAAAATGCCTATTACAAATTCTAGAATCAGGCCCGTACACGGGGGTGGGGGGAGAATTTGGGGGGTGCACCCACAAAAATTCCACAAAAGGGCCAAAAGTTCCACTTTTTGCTGAATTTTTTGATAAAAAGGTCCAACATTAAGATAAATTTTTACAAAGTCCATTTTTTGTTGATGAAATGTTCAAAAAGTCAAAAAACAGACCATTTTGGGGGGTTAGGTCCACTTTTACCAAAAAAGGTCCACTTTTTTGAAGTCCCACACCCCCCAAAATAAATCCTGCGTATGGCCATGTCTAGAATGATAACCTTCAGAAGTTCAAGTACATAACAAAAGGTACAACAATCTCAACCATATTTGGGCCATTTACCCTCCCCTCTCCCACCATCTTCACTGGTTAAATTATTGTTAAACTTGTAATAGGGAACTAAAATTGTTGTTATGAAATGGCCTTTGTTTTTCAAAAGCAGTGAATCAAACCTGATTTTTTTTTTCACAAGGGAACACAACTGTTTGACCACATGCAAATCTTCTTTTATTTTTAGAGCAACAGCAGTGGCGGTACAATTTTGACAACTGATATAAATAGGAACACACAAGTACTATTAATGCCACAAAATCAGAAAAATCCATATATCTTGCCATATAGGCCTACAAAGGTCAGGATTAGTATGTTATAGCACCCTCTATATGCCCTTTCTCCGCATGTTAAACTACATTTTAAGAAAAAACATTTGTCCGCAAATTTCATAAATTTAGACAGGATGAAGTCATTGGTATAAATAATGCAACTTGGTTGTCAGAAGTGTGTTGCCATTGATATTTTCTGTTTAATTCTGGTTTTGCCATAATAAATGAGATTTTCAAACAGCTGTGGGAACAGAATAAATGGGCTACCACACGCCCATGTATTTAACCAAAAAAATATATTTAGGGAAAAAAACACACTGTGCATTTTGACCATGAAAAAAGACTGCATTTTGACAAGAATGGTTTTCTGCTGGGTTCCAAAACATACCTTCACACTTGTTATCTGATGTCAGATAGTAGCCAGGTGGACAATCACATCTGAAATTACCAAGAACATTGTAACACTCTCCTCCAGCACAAAGCTCATCATCCTCAGCACACTCATCGATATCTGCAAAATCAGATCAACAAATTTCAGGAGCACACATAGAGCAATTGTTATGTATAAATATTATAGGTTTAAAAAAGAAGAAAGAATTCCAAATGTACAACATCTCACTTTTTATCTGCATATTTCAGTAAATCTTTGTGATTTACATGTGGATTTCTTTATCCTAGTGAAATTGAATATTTATCCACCACTAATTGAAATAGAATTTAATTTTGTGTCAATCTGCTAGAAAAGGGTGGAATATGCAAGAAAAGGGCAGAATATGCAAGAAAAGGGCAGAATATGCAAGAAAAGGATGGAATATGCAAGAAAAGGATGGAATATGCAAGAAAAGGATGGAATATGCAAGAAAAGGGCAGAATATGCAAGAAAAGGGCAGAATATGCAAGAAAAGGGCAGAATATGCAAGAAAAGGGCAGAATATGCAAGAAAAGGCAAATTATTTGTCTGGTCATCAGAAACTACAAATCTTTCATTTAATCCATATGTAACACTGCAGTGTGTACTTTTGAAGACTAAAACAAGGCGAACTCGTATTTACGCAATGCGTAAAATACGTCCCCGCCAAATGTCGCGACCACTAACATGTGATAAATGCAACTACAACACCCCACCCCCCTCCCCAACACCCCGCAACACCCCACCCCCTCCCCAACACCCTGCAAAACTCTTTTTTTTTTTTTTTTTTTTGAAAAGGCGGAATATGCAAGAAAAGGGTGGAATATGCAAGAAGAGGGTGGAATATGCAAAAATAGGGGGAGATTTTGTACAGGGCTGAAAAATAAATGTGATCTAATTGTATTCACTGACATGTTTAGCTGTGAGTCAAAAACAGTTCAAGATAAATCCCAGGGCAAAATTTTCATCTGCTCAGATTTTGTCATATCTGGTGGCAAATTATTTGTCTGGTCAGCAGAAACTACAAATCTTTCATTTAATCCAAATGTAACCTGCAGTGTACTTTGAGACTAAAACAAGCGAACCTTCGTTATTTACGCAATGCGTCAAATACGTCCCCCCCCCGCCAAATGTCGCGACCACTAACATGTGATAAATGCAACCTACAACACCCCACCCCCCCCTGCCCAACCCCCGGCAACACCCCACCCCACCCTCCCCCAACCCTCTTCACAACTCTACTACCCCCTCCAAAGCACCCCGCAACACCTTCACCCCTCCCCAACACCCCACAAACTCCCCATCCCCAAACCCCATCCCCAACACACCCCACCCCCTCCTCAACACTCCACAACAACACTCCCCACAACTCCACCCTCCCTTAACACCCACCCCCCACAACACCCATCCTCCACCCCCAGATACCCCCCATACAAATCCGACCAACACCCCCACCAACACTCGCAGTACCGCCCTCCCCCAACCCCGCACACCCTACACTACCACCCACCAAGAAGCCCCCGACCACGCCGGCCCCCCCAACCCCTTCAACCCCCTCAACTCCACCAACCCCCTCCCCCACACCCCAGTAACACTTTCCACTCCCTCCCCAACACCCCACAACATACCCTCCCCAACAACATGCAACACCCCACCCCCTCCCCACCCCCTGCACACATCCTCCTTCCCCAACCATCCGCAACACACCCCCCCCCTCCCCAACCCCCCGCAACAACCCCACCGACCCTCCCCAACACCCAGCAACACCCAAACCCCCTCGCCCACAACCCTGTAAACACCACACCTTGCGCCACCTACTCCCACACCCATCCCCCCTCCCTATGGCAGAGTAGTCTCATTCAGCAAAGGAAATTTTGCCTATCCGCGTACCGTTTCAGAGATACAAAGCAATTATGCATATTTAATTAACTCCTTTTGCATGCCTCCCCGCCATATTTCACATCCTTTCAAATTGCAAAAACCGATGTCCCCCATGATACTCGTAGCAGTGTTCATGATTTTGAGTATCCGATGTACAGTTTCAAAATATAGCAATTACGCTGATTTGTTCATATATCAAGCTCATTGCATACTCAATATTTGCCCGAAATATGCCCAAAATCTAATTAGGTTGAGAACTTCTTCATCCAGCGCTTTTGGTTCCTTCCACTACAGTGACATCTTACCGCCTTACAGAACTCCAAAACCTGACACAGCCCTTGCAGGACATGTTTTCGTAAATTATTGCAAATAATACTTACTTAGCATATTTTACACCCCAAATCTTAATCAGGTCGAGAACTCTTCTACCCGCTTCTTTCCACAAGTACATCACTGTCGCCATTACAGAACTCCAGATAAATCGAACAAAATGGCGTTAACTTTTACACGGACGGACGAACGGACGGACGATGCTCATTTCATAGTCCCCGTTCTGGAACTTGTTCGGCTGGGGGACAATTAGTCACCCTATTAACTGTGAAACCTTAAACATGTTTTGCTCTAGAAATGTAAAATTTTGTGAAATCGGATTTGGGATAATAGATAAATGTTATCATACTATCGGACAAAAATAGTTAGATACTTACCCAAGCACTGGCCCATATCAGTAAGCCTATAGCTTTCGGAAACATGCTATTTTACATCTAAGCGGCGGAATTCATCAACATCGTTCCTTCTGGACAAAGGTCTGGATTATTCTGCATAGATTCTCATCAACAGCATGAATAATGGTAACTACATTTGTAAGGTCAGGTTCCTTTGAGGCTGCTACTGGTATCCTGGGAACCAGTACTACCTGTCCGAGCCAAGTGGCGGCTAAACCGACACCCCCATGGGTTTCTAAGGAAATATGAGGAGGAAGGTAGCTTGTTACCCTGGTAGAATGAAAAAGAAGATCTACCTACCAGGGTGTCAGCTCTGGAGAGCTAAATGGCGGACCATCCCAGCCAATGCTGCGCATGTTGGGCGTGGTTGCCCAAAGGTTAGGCCCACCAGCCGAAAACTGTGGATTGGAGTCAGGAAGGGCATCCGTCAATTATCTTTGACTCCAAATTTTAAATCCCTCACACAGCAGTTTTTGCTGAGGGGAGGGTATCCGGCCACCCTCGTTTACGGGGGGACCAAACCAGATTTAAACTTGGTTTAACTAACTTAAACTAAATACACCACCAACTGAAATCATTAGATTTGTTCTTCTCTGCACCTTGTCAGTATTCAATGACCAAACGTGGTTCTTCTCTGCAACCTTGGTACATTATTCAATGACAACTTTGTTCTTCTCTGCAACCTTGGTACAGTATTCAATGACCAACTTGTTTTCGCTGCAACATTGGTACCAGTATTCCAATGACCAACTTTGTTCTTCTCTGCACTTGGTACAGTATTCAATGACCAACTTTGTTCTTCTCTGCAACTTTGGACAGTCTTCAATGACCAACTTTGTTCTTCTCTGCAACCTTGGTACAGTATTCAATGACAAACTGTGTTCTTCTCTGCAACCTTGGTACAGTATTCAATGACCAACTTGTTTTTCGAGTGCCAATGCTGACGACAATGGAGAAAATTCCCACTTAAAAAATATATGTAAACTGATTTCGCGGTTCTCGGCTTTCGCGCTCGGCGATATTCAAAGATACTAGCGGTGGGCAGCTCAAGGACCTTTGACCTTGGCCACAGGACCTTTGACCTCATCAACATACGAGGGATCCCATGGTGCACCTATGACACAAGTTTGGTTCCAATTGAACTTCAACTTTTCCATTGAGTCACATTGTACATTTTAGCCTATTTTTTCAACTTGACCTACATGAACTTTGACATCGGCACAGACCTGTGACTCAGCACAGTGACCTTTGACTCTTATCAAACATATATGACAGAAGTTGGTCCAATTGAATCAACTTTGCAATGAGGTCAATTTAAAAAAAAACTTAACATTTTAGTGGACACACAAACCAAATCCACACATACCACATTCCACACATACACACGCAAAAAGGGTTGTAAGTGGCCTTCCAGCAAAGCTGGTGGCCCACAAAAAACTTCCAAAACATGGTGAAATCAGGAGAATGTTTCTTGATATCGAAAGCTTACACCAATCTACCAGGTAATCTGTGCTGAAGCCTGATTTTTATAATAAAGCAAGACTATTATTTTCAGAAAATATTAAAATATGTGGGACTTGGTTTAGAAGAGAGAATATGTAAAAGTTTCTGAATTGGCTATCTGTCAAATTAAATTCATTTTCTGTATGGCCCATGTTTAAAGAGGAATCGCATAGCTCTTCACCTGGACTGATCTCAATGAATTAGTTGAGATTTTAATATTCATTCGAAACCGTTGACCCAAGTATAGTATGGGTGCCTAATTTTATGTGTACATTGATCTCTCTGGGCGACATGAGTAAATTTGCTATTTTCTGTCCGTAAACGGACAGAAAAATTTAGAAATTACAACACAGTGGCCTATCGGCATGTATTGGGGCACCGCGATACATACATTTGCTCATAACTCAAAACCACAGTTCAGAAGAACTGAAATTTGACAGTACTTTTCTGTGACATATCCGAGAAATAACCACAAATGAAGTGCTAGGATCACGAATTACACTTTAAATGCTTAGGTCAAATGTATCCAACAAAGGGAGGATGAAATTGCGCACTCAATGATCTCATGGATTTTTCTTTGAAATAGAAATATGAATTGAAATTTCCATTTTTTTTTGTCCACTTATCTAAAAGAAGGGATGTTTAAATGCACAAATTTACAGACAGAAGATTTGCGCTTCTATTTGGTTGACGACGCTTCCCTTATAAAGGCTGAATAAGGAAGTTTTTTATTCTGATTTCTGTCTCAGGCAAGACATTTTATTAGCATGATCTAATAGCTTTCTCCAGTGAGAGTAAATCAAGCAATGTAGAACATTTTCAAACCATTTTCTAACAATAAAATACTTTGTAGTCTGGAATAACTTACGAGTTGGTACGTGGCCCCAGGCTGCTACCACAAGGGCCCAGCGTTATAATCTGGCGGACTTCCTCATTGAACATAGAAAATATGCAAAATGTGTATCTACTTGCTTATTATCATAATCATTTATCATCAAGTAAGGATTTGCCACCCCCCCACCAAGCAAACCAATATAACAGTTTACATCTCCAACCATTTGGCTGGGAACAATGTCCCTAAATGAAAAATTGACCTATTGTCATTTAAGCTAGGTCAACGGTCATTCTCATGCACACATGACATAGGTCTCTAAGATGGTCAACTATCAAGCAAGTTTCTTGATTCCAGCATGAATAGTATACACATTTAACTTGGTCAAATTGAAAGTGGGCAGTAACCCTTGAGATTTCTGTTTTAACCATTACCGTGACCATTATGAATGTATTGCTGTGATCTGTGCGGTGTGTGTATGTGTGCGCGCAAGTACGTCGGAAAGTATGTGAAGCGTGCCAGGACACCATTGATTCCTAGCCCGGGATTCCAGCACCCATGGTTCCTGAGATATCATATGCAAGAAATTCCAAATATTAAAAAACACACAAAAAAACTAAAAAATTAAAATTAACTTAAAAGTTTTAAAAAAAACCTTATCTTATTGGCAAGCAATTACTGAAGATGTGGTTTCTTTCTATACTAATCTGTATAAAGCAAAAGCAATAGAAGTGAATGATAGAGACTTGTCTGATCTCCCCATTCAGAAACTTTCAACAAACAGATTCAAATAGATTAGAAGGAAAAATTACCTATGAGGAAATGACATTGGCTTTAAAAAATATGAGTAACAATAAATCTCCTGGGCCGGATTGCTTTACTGTAGAATTTTTTAAACATTTCTGGCAAGATATATCACACTTTCTTATTCGTTCTGTCAATGCAGGTTTTGAAAGGGGATCTCTTTCGCTTACACAAAAACAAGGTCATATTATTCTTCTCCCGAAAGGGGATAAACCTCGTCAATATATAAGTAATTGGAGACCAATTTCTTTGTTAAATGTATCATATAAGCTTGTCTCATCATGTATAGCCAATCAAGTTAAATCAGTTTTACCAGCTAGTATTAATGAAGATCAAACAGGTTTTGTGGCTGGTAGATTTATTGGTGAAAATATTCGCCTTATTTATGATCTAATCAAATTTTTTTTTTTTTTTTTTTTTTTTTTTTTTTTTTTTTTTTTTTTTTTTTTTTTTTTTTTTTTTTTTTTTTTTTTTTTTTTTTTTTTTTTTTTTTTTTTTTTTTTTTTTTTTTTTTTTTTTTTTTTTTTTTTTTTTTTAATGGTTTAGTACATTGTATAATGGTGCCAATTCTTCAGTGGTTATAAATGGTAATGTTTCCAAACAATTTCCCATTCTTGGTGGTTGTAGACAAGGTGACCCTTTATCACCGTATATTTTTGTATTGTGTGTAGAAATATTGGGGGCTATGATAAGAAACCACAAGCAAATCCGAGGGATTAATATAGATAATATGTCCTGTAAAGTTTCTCAGTACGCTTATGACACCACAGTCATACTTGATGGATCAGTGGATCCTTAGAAAGCACTATGAGAGTTTTAGATAAATCATACAGGGCGTAAAATTAATTTAAAAAAACTGTATGCATTTGGATTGGTTTAAATAGATTCTTACAAAAACCAATATGTCAACAGTTAAAACTGAAATGGAATTTCAGTGGTGTCTTTGATATGTTGGGGATTACTTTTAGTACTGATCTACCAGATAGTTAGTATTAACTATCAAAAGGCTTTAAAATCCATGGTAAATATGATGTCTATTTGGTCAAAACGAAATTTAACTGTTCTTGGTCGGGTCACAGTTGTGAAATCACTTATTTTTCAAGATTAAATTATTTGGCTCAATGTTACAATCCTTCTAGTGAGTACATCAAAACTTAAATGAAAAATTTCTAAATTCCATTGGAAAATACCGCGATCGAATAAAACGTTCCCAAATGTCTCAACACTTATTCAAACGGTGGAGTAAAATGCCCGCATAGAACGGCACCTAAATGCACTAAAGCTGGATCCGTCGTATCTCTTTAGAAAACCAAAAATGGGTTAGCTTCTTCACATTGCATCTAATTGGAAAGACAGAAATATATTGCTTTGGACATACCGTCTCAAGAAAAACGAAGACGTCAACAATAAAAACTGTTTGGTAATGATGTTTTTTTACTCTTGGTCTCTAGGTTTGTCCTCAAATTATATAATCAGAATTTAGATTTTAACGCCATTGCTAAACATTATCTCTGTGGAATGATAAATTAATAATATTGGAGGCAACCCAGTCTATCATAAACATTGGTGCAAATGTGGAGTTCTTTGTTTGATTTGCTTGACAGAAGAGGGGGGATTCATGGCATAACACGGACTTTAAGAAAAAATATAACATTAAAACCAATTTCCTTAGAATACCACAAGTATGCAAAGTATGCTAAAAGCAAATTGGAGATGCTGGCCTCCCGCGATTGAAACAAAAATTCACAAATTACCAATCCAGCCCCAATTAAACAAAACACAATGTTTGATCTGTTATTAGAAATAAACAGTTTGTAGGTATTTTATGATACCAAAACCCTCTTATGAACACAATATGCACAGCTTTGTTACAAGAGATAAATGGCAAATAGAATGAATATTAAATTAGGGGGGATCAAAAATGGAAAGAAATAGGTGTAACAATTTTAAGATTTTGAAATTTCGAAATATAGATGGTTTCAATATTACTCAGAGAATTATAGCGACGAATATAAAGTACACACGATGACTAGTCGATAAAACGATCTTGTACAGTCTGTAGTGAAACAAGTAAACTCTTTATGCCCTTTTCATAGAGTCCGACAGCATTTCGTTACTGGTTCGCATTTCAAGGAATGGAATCATAATCCAATTCAAACCAATCTGATAAGTGATATTACGCCATTTATAATTCTCTTTGGGTGTAAAGCGACCCATCTTCAATATTTTTGTATAGCCAATTTCATTTATATCCGAGCTAGGATTGAGGGAAATACTCCTAACTTAAATGGTTTTCAAAAAAGAATTTTAAAATATTATTATAATATTAATAACAATTTGCTCAGTGTAATTGCATTAACAAAGTTTGAAAATCATGGCAAGTCTGGTCAAAATTAATTCATTAAATTGTTATTGGTATATATGTGATTTTGACATCTTTGCTATGATATCATAATGGTATAAACCCCCGGTTTAAACTTTGTTAATTATAGATTACTTGAAGATCTGATGATTCTCAGTGGTCTTGATATGTTGGTACAAGTAATGTTAAGTTTTGTATAATTTATGTTGAATTGCAATTTAATTTTCTGTTTTGTATTATTTTGAAGGTTGTTGATTGGGGTCTGGTGGCATATTTTGTATGTTTTATCCCAACCTCCAAACCCAAGCACAGGTAATAAAGAAAAAAAAAAGTTTTAAAAAGAGAGATTTTTATCCACTGAAATTTGACCTTTAGAAAAAAGTCAAATTTCAGATAGGGGCCCATTTTTTTCCAGAAATGAAGAATATGAGGACTTGGCTCAGATTTGGAAACTTTTGGTTAGATAGGAACAAGAGAAGATATCAGTAGCTTCCCACAATGCATTGCTTCCAATGGATGTTTTGTACAGGTACTGATGTGAATCGTTAGCGATGAAGCATGGTTTAAGTAACAGTACTGATCACAAACTTGCATTTGAAGAATGTTTCATCTCCAATGATTCACATGACTACCTGTACAAAAAACTCCATTGGAAGCAATGCATTGTGGAAGATACTGATATCTTCTCTTGATAGGAACACTGGAATAAGATGTTATCACCGAATCAAAATTACCAGGAAACATTACTTTAAGAGAAGCTGGTTACAAAAATAGAAATAGCAACGATTCCTCACTGCCAACCAACCTTTTTCATAGTAGTCATACACTTTAACAACTCCAGGTTTAGGATCTTTTACATCTATCTCCTTTCTAAAGCCAAATGTGAAGCATGTGCGATCTCTTGTAATCTGAAAAATACGACAATTTACACAAAAAATGTATAATTATTACTGTAGACATTACTTTTTACTTAAGCTTACATTAGAGACAACCCTGAAATGTATCAAATATAAATTTATAACATTAAATAAAAAAAGAAAAAGGTTTATCATGACTAATTGAATTGTGATCACAAAGTAAACAACTTACCTCATCAAAATAAAATAGTACTGATTTTCCAGCAATTTCAAATTTTCTGAAATTTTCCGGTGCAATCTGTAATTGTGTGTCCACTAAGGCTTTGAGTGTATCCTTGTCAGGATAAAATCCTGTCATCATTTTGACATCAACGACAGCCATGTTGGATTTATCTCCATCTGTACCTGTGTACCTATAATCATTAGAGGTGAAGGGAAGATTTGTTTACAGCTATACAACAAATCTTTAACACTGGGTTTGCCTATTCAATTTTGAATGATGAGGATGACAACAATAACTACCCGGCCAAATAAAGGATGGCACTATGCTAATATTCTCCTTTAGCTTAAAAATACATCGCGGTCCTCAGACTACTAGTATCACCTGCCGTTGTGGTTTGTGAATGATAGGCCTCATATGACCTTTGACCTTGATATGTGACCTTTGACCTTGATATGTGACCTTTGACCTTGATATGTAACCTTTGACCTCATAAACAAATGAGGGTTTCCATATAATATCCATAAACCAAGTTTGGTTACAAGTGAACTTCAACTTTTGAATTGAGGTCAATTTTACATTTCAGACTATCTTACACAACTTGACCTCACATGACCTTTGATCTTGGTATGTAAACTTTGACCTCATCATCAAATATAGGATCCCACGTTGCACCTATGACTCAAGTTTGGTTTAAACCCATTGAAGTGTGTGGATATTTCAGGCAAATGTTAACCCTTTTCCACAACAGACAACAACAGTGGACAAAGTGATCCCTATGCATCTTCCTGTCTTAAGACAGGCAACACAAAAAGGGCAACAAGATCAAATGCATGATTTCTTTCATGATACGTAAGAGCCCGGGGAGGGGGGGGATTTAATTCAATTCCTATTGGACTATATGTTGACCAATTTATTTACCTTGTACAGATGTTCATGAGATAATTGGAGCATGATTCACTCTCTGGTCTACCTGGATATGGTGCAAAGTAATACTCCAGGTAGAATTCACCATCGTCCTTTTCAGCGGGAACAATATTGTAAGTCACTTCAGTCTGTTAAAGCAAGAAAATTCTAGTTTAATCCATAACATAATATTACATTAAGTAATTTTGCACAAGATTAACCATAGCCCCATAGCCCTAACTCTAACCCTAACACTAATCATAACTAGGGGTCTCAGCGAGTTCCGGGAATTTGAGTCCCGCCCGATAACATCGAGTCCCAGGTATTAAAATTCCCTACCCGATTCCCAAAATTTGATTATGATGGCTAAACTAGCTAGACTCACTCACTAAATCATACCACAACTGTTTTCATCTGCAGAAAATGTCCGCTAAATCCTTAAAGTTTCCATTAGAGCTAGGAGTTACCGTTTAATTTCCTATCCGTGTACATGATCAGAATTTTGGTTCGTGCACCCATGTACACATTGAAAACATTTGAAGATCGACTGAAAGATGACTGCCGAATTTGGCGTGTCCACGAAAATGCAATTCTAGCACTATGAATCTTTCTTGATCAAGCTACATGGCTTTGTATTCAGTCATGATATCTTCTGGAAATGTAACATTTTTTTTTAAAACGCCTACCTAATGTTTTCAATCGTCATAAAGCAGTTAAATTCTTAAATGCCCAGGGAAACGAAGAGTTACTACGGGCGCTTCCATGTTATACGTTTTTTTGTAGATCCCCTGTAATTGCAGCACCTTGTAATTATGCCGAATTCCGAAGGCGTTTAAGAACCACTAATGACCGCGACTAGAAAAGTTTGTAAATCATCATAATGACCGGGTCTGAAAATGGTCTGTTTTCACTTTTTAGGCCTGAGAAGTATTGTTTTATAGTAAAAGCACATGTTTAATTGCCTATAACAACTTGTGAAGTTGACATTGACATCGGTAACTTGTGGAACTTGGTAAGCCTAAATTAAACGCAAGTCCATGCTAAATACTTGAATCAATTTTTCATTTTTTAAAGATTCGGGTACCCGGGTACTCGCTCAAAAAATAATTTGGGTACCCGGGAGCCAAGATACCCGAAAATAAAACCACTAATCATAACCCTGGATTATTTCAATGCTACTATTTACATGGTCATCATGCGATACGTTTAACATTTAAACAATTTTTAATTAAATGCTTCTGCTGCTGCTCCAGCAGCTATTCCAGCATCTGAGAGGGAAATTTGTATGCCAAACGTAAACATCAAATATACAGCAAGTAAACTTGCGTCATCCCCCTGTCAAGATGGCAGTCTGGAACATGACCTCACATGACCTTTGACCTTGGTCCGTGACCTTTGACATCCTCCACATATGAAGGAACCTCTGTTGCACGTTAACCCCCAAGTCTGTTATAAAATTGGATTGATTGAGCCCATATTTATTGGTTGAGCTATGAGTTGCAAAAATATTGGGCGAGACTACGTCTCGCCCAATATTTAAAACTCATAGCGAGACCAATAAATATTGGGCGTAAATCATCCAATTTTATCATTATTATGTTTTGGATCCGATATTTTCCCACACTTGGATCCTTACAAACATAATAATGGTTTAAATTGGACTTCAATCAACTTTTTCGAAGACGGCCTAAAAAACGAAAACCTTTTTGAAATCGAAGATGACCTGAAAAACGAAAACGGCAAAAATGGCATACACATTGGCAACAGCAACATCTCGATTCTTCTACTTCACGCAAAGCTGAAAATTATGGAATCCTACATGAGAGTGAGACCATCTGCATTAGCACTAAGAAGTGCTCAGCTTTTTGAGCTTTGTATCTTATCCAAAAATAAGTGCCGCAAGCTTGTATAAGTCTGAATTGAAACTGGAAAGTCAAATTCATAGGCCATGAGACTCGATCTGGCATATCATGTGATAGGGTCTACCATACTTTGCAAGTTGTGTGTTGCATTCTTATGTTTGGATTCAGGCAACATCAGCTTCATATTATATAACAAAATTATTGGACGGCTTCAAAGGTGATGCATACATTTTGCACATGCTACAAAATTGCACCTCTATGACTTGTGCAATGTCATTATAGCTCCAATATTACGTAATTAAACAGTGGCGTAGCTAGTGGATGTGGCGCCCGGGGCAAGATGTTAACGTGGTCCCCCCCCCCGCCCCAACGCGTAGCGTGAGCAAACCCCCTACGGGGGTCCAGGGGGCAGATCCCCCGGAAGCTCTCGGGTTTTAGCATGTTTGAGTGCCTTCGGAGAGCTCTCAGTTAACTCATTATCATGAAGCAAAATGATCTATACGTGCCCCTGGTGGGGATCCAGGGGGCGAAGCCCCTGGAAGCTCTCGGGTTTTAGCATGTTTGAGTGCCTTCGGAGAGCTCTCAGTTAACTCATTATCATGAAGCAAAATGATCTATACGTGCCCCTGGTGGGGATCCAGGGGGCGAAGCCCCCTGAAGCTGTCGGGTTTTAAAATGTTTGAATGCCCTCGGAGAGCTCTCAGTTAACTCATTATCATGAAGCAAAATGATCTATACGTGCCCCTGGTGGGGATCCAGGGGGCGAAGCCCCTGGAAGCTCTCGGGTTTTAGCATGTTTGAGTGCCTTCGTAGAGCTCTCAGATATCTCATTACCTCGAAGCAGATGAACTCTCCTGCCCCTGGAGGAGGTCCAGAGGACAGAGCCCCCGGAAGCTGTTGGGTTTTGGCATGTTTGAGTGCCTTCGGAGAGCTCTCAGTTCTCTCTTTATCATGAAAAAGATGGACTACACTGCCTGTGGCGGGGTACAGGGGGCGAAGCCCCGAAGCTCTTGAGTGTTAGCATGTTTGAGTGCCTTCAGAGAGCTCTCATTATCATGAAACAAATGATGTATACTTGTCCTGGCGGGGGTCCAGGGGGCGAAGCCCCCGGAAGCTCTTGAGTTTTAGCAGGTTTGAGTACCTTCAAAGAGCTCTCAGTTATGAACTATAGGCCTACTGCCTGTGACAGTGTCAATTTTACTTTTTCCCCAAGTCATTTCAGTGCCCCCCCTGAGGTGGCGCCCAGGGCACGTCCCCC
Organism: Ophioderma brevispina; assembly: GCA_023653785.1. NCBI lineage: Eukaryota > Metazoa > Echinodermata > Ophiuroidea > Amphilepidida > Ophiodermatidae > Ophioderma > Ophioderma brevispina. Next base: position 4,890 of record JAMKCH010022406.1, on the reverse strand, counting down.
CCTTGCCCCCCTAGCTACGCCACTGTAATTAAAAACATTGAACTGATGTAGATGAACATTCACCCAAGCTTTCTGTAGTGAATTTGTATTGACTCGGTCCAGGGTAAGAACATTTGCAATGAAAATGAAATAAAACACCTACCTTGACCAGTGCACATCCCGGCCCTCGTGCATGGAATTTAACAGATCCAGGAATGTCGGGTAACTGCCACTCTTGCTGGATGAGTCGATTGGACTTGTTGACCCCGAGTCGTCTCCGCTGGTTGCTAGGGTGGGCATGCAAGTTGAATACTATGGAGGTGTCTTTGTTGAAAGTTTTCTGAGCAAAATTGGAGAGGGCGTCCAGAGCGACTATTGTGTCCTGAGGTGAGTACAAATCATAACATGTTATGTATAATTCATTTCAATGTAGAGTTAGAGAGTGCAATCATCCTTCAAGGCACTATCAGTGATTTGCCAAATTTAGGAAATAGAAAAAAATCAAAAACCAGATTTTTGCAGGTCTGTAACAAGTATAAGTATCCTAACAAACCTGACAAGTGACAAGATTGAAAGCAACTTAATGATGCTAAAATATATTTTATTCATTAAGCCTATTGGCTGTACAGATACTTAAAGCAATAACAGCACATTTTTGAAGAGTGCCCCCAATTTTTCGGATATTTTGAGATTTTTGCATATAGCATTGGTAATTGACTAGTAAACAATACCTGTGAATGGTACAGCTCAAAAATTTCTTTGTGTCTCAAAAGAAGGAATTTTGTCATTAGAATATTTAATATCGGAGATCTCCGATAATAATTCAATGGTGCTGGAAACGTCCCTCCAATATGAACTAGCCGGGAAGTCAAGTTAGAGGTCATTTTCGTGAGGGGGCACCGTTTCATCATGAACAGACATAAATTAGGCGTTTCTCGCTCTGCCATTAAATTACAATCAGGGATCCCTATTCTAATTACAAAATCGCTTCTTTTATGACAAATACCCATTTTGGAGGATTACTACGTGCAGGTTTAGTTTACAAGACAATTACCAACACAACTGTGCAAAAATCTCAAATTTTAATAACTGAGGGCACTCTTCAAAAAAGTGCTGTTATTCCATTAATGCAATACGCAATTGACTGGCGATTCATATCTTTCAACACTGCCAATTTTTCCCCTTTTTTGTCAATTTCTCATTTTGAGTATTCTGCAGAGTCATCCTTTAATCTTAAGCTACTCCTGCAAGTTTCAAACATTTTGACACTTTTGGTTGAACCAAATGATTGTGAAGTTCAACGAACAACTAGTTCTGCTGGGGAGATATTGAAAATGGCAATTACACATGTCACTTTGATCTTAAAACAAGTTAATTGCCTCACTTTTATAAGAGGGAGGGGTTCATTCATAGCAAGTGTATCAACATGGTGAATTTATAGTCCACAAAATAGTCAAATACAGGGTGCCCCCAAAAAAACTTTACCCTAAAAGCACACCTAATTTCAGGTCTTTAATAAACATTTATGCAAATTATTTATACATATTTAAAAGTATTGTTTATTAGCTTTCAAAACAGCAAGGGTTTCAAATGACCGCATTGTCCCTAATTGAATGAAATCTGTAGGTTTTTACTTGTAACACAAACAGACTGTGAAACAAAAACATATGCAAGAAAAAAACAAAGACATATCCATTGAAAACATGTTTCTTCCCCAAACAAATGAATAGACATTCAAAACATGTCCACTAAAAATGTTTTAACATCCAAGCTTCAAAGAAGCAATAGAAACTTTAAAATAACACATGTTAATGTGTGCAAAACCAAGTCTGTTCGTGTTACAAGTAAAAAACACCAATTTCATTCATTTAGGAACAACTCAAGTCATTTGGAACCCGAATTCAATGGGGTTTGCTGTTTTGAAAAGCTAATACCCAATACTGTGCTTTGGGGTGCTTTTAGTTTTTTTGGACACACTGTATTTCAAGCCCGATCTCAAGTTGCTATAATCTATCTCTGGCAATATTTTATGGTGATTTTTCAAAGTAAACATAGCTAACATTTGAAGCTTATCTGAATGAGAAATGCACATGATTGGTCCAACCCACATCTACTTCTCTCTAGCCCAAACATCAATTGTGAATACTTATCATTTGGCGTACGAATTTGGTAGAGGTGCACCCCCGCTGAAGTCGCCAGCCTGCAACAGAGAAACTGCATTTCAAGGAGTGATGCAGAATACTGAATTCATCCTTCAAATTTAACCTGAGTTGAATGAAATCCACGCCCGAGAGTGCTGCTGTTTTTTACCCCCAACTTACTACTGTGAGCGACACACGATGGCCTCGGGCTGGCGTCTGGTCTAGATAGGCCGCAGGAACATCAGCCGATGATTTCTCATATTCTGTGCTGTCAGCTTGTTACTATGATATATGACCTCTAGATTGTTACGTACTCTGCTTTCTGCCAGTATTTAAGGGACCCCATTATCATACAGACACACTGATCACATACGTGCAGGACTTACATGATTAATGCACAAACCTGACCTTTAAACCCCATTCAAAGGATTTTTCTCTATTTTTTAATGTAACAATGTCTCTTCTTCGTTGCATTACACACGGTCATTGATAATGGCTTGTGGTGGTGGTGTCGGGATTTTATCAGCTGTATCCGTGCGCTGGCATGTCAGGGTTCACATTATGTGCTTTTTATGTGTCTATGATGCACTGTTCCAAAGTGTGGCCGCACTTGGCCCTAGATAAGGTAAATTTTGCGTATGGGGGACGCAAAAAAATAGCCACTTAAAACTACACAAAATCACAGAGTTGCTCTGGTCCATGGTCACATTATTGTATCTTTCACTCAACAATTTTATATCTGTTCCTATTAAATACCTGTACAAGCTGTGAACTAATATAGGTTTAAAATTTGACTGTAAATTTACGTCTTTTTTAAGTTCACTAACCCTCATTACCCTCTCTCACCGTCCCATAAGGGTATTCAGAAACTCCAGTTCTTTTGGAGTTTAAGGTCATCAGGGTCATTACTTTTCAATATCCCATCTAGATTTGGATTGGATGTTTAATGCATCCGTCAGATTATCTCCACAGCAAATACGCCACGACCTTTACCACACTAAACGGATTATTGGGTCCCTAACCCAGTTTTTTACCTTTTAACCGTATGCTAATTTTGAGCCATGTACCTACACTCAGCGAATGAACGCCTGAGTACCGCCACACTTGAGTACACCCGCTGCCCGACATTGCAGCTAATTGGGTGATCGTGTATTTTGGCCATCAGCATGCATTTACATACAACATCAACACCGGTCCTTCCCAAGATCCAATCGATCCTTTGTTTAGCTACCACATAGGAAAGCATGGGCTTGATTTACCAGAAAGTTCCAAGTACTAGTCAATTCGTTTTCTATGACGGCCTCATGAATATACGTCCTCCGTCCTTCTCAGCGCAAAATGTTCGAGTGAATTTACCATCGCTGTGCAGTGTGTTTTAAGAAGGGAAAAGGGCGGGGGGTGGGGAATAGTTCTGATATGATCCTGGACATGGTCTCATAAATTAAAAGCACCGCATATCTTCCGATTGACATTTATTTAAATAAAATTTGCACCATGAAGAAAAAACCTTTCCTTGATCATTTGAAAGTTCCGCTGAATTTGATCATAAACTTTGGCAGCAGCGATGCAAACTAGTAAAGCCCCTATACTTAATCGCACTCGGCAAAGAGGGTCACGCATCATTGTGAGCGCACGGTGTATTAGGTATAGTAACAACGACATAACTGCACGATGGATTGTTTTGCAGTCATGTAAAACAGTGCTCAAATCTGTTAAAAACTTGACACGCATATTTGAACCCGACCACGTTTGCAACTCGGGACAATTTCGTCCAGTAGACGCACTATTTTCAAACCTAGTGTGAACCCTGAGACATTATCTAGATATGGATGCTCCCTAACATGGCCTCCTCAAAACTGTATTTAACAGTTTGTATGATGTTATGTCTCATTTTACACAACAATAAAAATTAACCCATTTTGACAAAAAAACACTGTTTTTTTTACACCCAAACACCTTAACTAAAAAATTACCGAAAATTTCCAGGGGTCCAAACACCAACATGACAGCAATTTTGTACATACCATTATTCACCAGCACCGAAATTGCCCTACATTTACAGAGATCCGCGACACAAAAACGATCACAAAAGACCCCATAGTACCGATAAAAATCAAGGGTATGAACAATACAACGCCCAATAGAGAATGGTTTTGAAATACCCAACATTTCTGAAACAATGAAAGTAACATTATTTTGATGTGCTGTGTTTAGCTTAACATTAGTTCTTTTTTGTGAACCACAAGGCTATGTAGGATGAAACCTTATCCAGTTGCATGTAAAAACCCGTCAAAAAAAAAAAAAAAAAAAAAAAGGGGGTTAGTCCATACACAGAGGTATTTATTCAATCACTCCCACTGTAGTAAATGCTCCGCTTGAGATCAGTAGTAAGCAATTTGAGGCTATTTACAATATGCTACTTACTGTGAGTAAGCGATCTACCGCGGAATTTGGTATCGGAAGCTTGTCTCCCAATATGGCGTTTCAACATGTGATCGTGAATTAAAACAGCTCTGATTTTAAGTTTAATTTGGAGTGTGTTTGAAGTTTATTGATCGTTATGATACAACAATTTGGCGACGAGGAAACACATGGCGACTTACGGAACTATGCCAGATTTGATGCAGACTAAACCGTTGGAGCGCTATACCGATCGTTGTGTCCCAGTTTTTCGAGCAACAACTCACACTGAAGTTCTCGCGTTCAGTGTTGAATACCGTTGTCGGCCGAACAACTACCCTTTTTTGTCATTCTATTAGCTCCCAAAATC
>JAMKCH010022405.1:0-45408 GCA_023653785.1 Ophioderma brevispina | reverse complement strand
CGTCACTAGAGAACCACCGACGTATTGTAGGAAAGTTAAACCTTACCTTTACTTCGTTTTTTGGGTGATCTTTCTGAACAAATTTGCAAATTTTGAGAAAATTGAACATTGAGAAAATTTCGTGTTTTGTCAAAAAGGTGCTTTCACGCCTTTCAAGCTTCTCTTTCTCAAATAACTTTATCTTTGAACTTAAAATTTACTATGTGGAAGTATGGCAAATACACTTTATGCACTATTGAATCGGCATATCTTACTACAGACCCCGTGATGTCAGACCCCCTAGGGTGCAGAAATAGTATTGGTAGTGCGGGTGTAGTGCACATCTATTATACGTTCGTGTGAAGGTCGTTGCAATTTAGTGTACGTGATGTTAGGGCCTATGCACGTGCGGTTGTGTAAAGTTTAACTTGTACAGCCGCGCTGCGTGGAAAAAGTTGTGCTTGCAAGTGTAAATTCCGTTGGTTTATCAAAAAAAGGAAATAGATTTAAATTTCTCTCATGTAGGGGACTTTCTGAAATGGTAAAAGAGAGAACGCCCGAAAATCAAAGAAAAGGAACCAAGGAAATATAAGTGGGTTTGCAGTTTATTAGTATGAAAAAAAAGAATTGTAAATGTTTGACATTATGTTTGTTAGATGATAGTAGAACTTATATCCCAGTTAACCTCTTTCATGTTTAACCTTCTTCCCCAAACAAAACTAATAAACCCCTCTTTTGCTATAAAGATTACCCCCAAAAGAAATCCCCTTTTGTCCTACGGACGGAGCTAACACTTTAGTTTTGATGATATCTAAATGTATATATATACTCTTCTTATAGCCCCGTTCTATTGTTTTAGTATTGAAAACAAGAGAACGGGAGGGCTATAAGAAGAGTGATATATTTACAGTTGGATAGCATCAAACTATAACGTGTTAGCTCCCCCGTCCGTAGGACAAAAGGGGGATTTCTTTGGGGGTAATCTGTTTAGCAAAAGAGGGGTTTAGTAGTTTTGGGAAAAGAAGGTTAAACATGAAAGAAGGAGTGAACGGGGCTGATAAGTTATGAACTATATAGAATCTAACTAATGTCAAACTTGACACTCTTGTTTTCTTTCATTACGGAATAAAAAACTGCAAGCCCACTTATATTAGAAAGAGATTTATACTTGAAAGCATCAACTTGAATTTCTTTATGTTGGTCAGAAACTTATGACCCGGTCATCCTTCTTCATGTTAACCTTCTTCCCCCCCAAACCAACTACTAAACCCATCTTTTGCTAAAAAGATTACCCCAAAAAAATCCCCTCTTGTCCTACGGACGGGAGACTAAACTTTAGATTGATGATATCCAACTGTATATATTACTCTTCTTATAGCCCCCGTTCTATTGTTTTTTCGATTGAAAACAATAGAACGGCGGCTATAAGAAGAGTATATATATTAAGTTGGATAGCATAAACTAAAGGTTTGCTCCGTCGTAGGACAAAAGGGGAATTTCTTTGGGGTTATGTTGTTAGCAAAGAGGGGTTAGTATTTGGGGGGGAAAGAAGGTTAAACATGAAAAGGGTGAACGGGGGCTATAAGTTCTACCAAAAACAATAAATTAAAATTCAATGTTGAGCTTCAAGTATAAATCTCTTTCTAATATAAGTGGGTTTGCAGTTTATTCCGGAAAATGAAAGAAAACAAGAATTGGCAATGTTTTGACATTTGTTAGATTTTATATAGTCAGAACTATGCCCCAGTTTCACTCCTTTATGTAACCTTCTTTCCCCCCAAAACTACTAAACCCCTCTTTGCTAAAAAGATTACCCCAAAGAAATCCCCTGTGTCACGGACGGAGATAACACTTTAGTTTGATATCCAACTGTATATAAGATCTTCTTTTAGCCCCCGTTCTATTGTTTTTAGATTGCAAACAATAGAACGGGGGCTATAAGAAGAGTATATATATACAGTGGGATAGCATCAAACTAACCGTGTTAGCTCCCGTCCGTAGGACAAAAGGGGATGTCTTTTGGGGGTATCCTTTTAGCAAAAGAGGGTTAGTTAGTTTTGGGTGGAAGAAGGTTAAACATGAACGAAGGAGTGAACGGGGGCTATAAGTTATGACCAAAAAAACATAAATGAAATTCAAGTGATGCTTTCAAGTATAAATCTCTGGTTTAATCAAATCGGAATAAAGTGAAATGATTTTCTGAAATGGTAAAAGAGAGAACGCCCGAAAAAACAAAGAAAAGGGACCAAGAAATATAAGTGGGTTTGCCGTTTATTCCGTAAATGAAGAAAACAAGAATTATCAAGTGTGACATTTGTTAGTGATAGTCAGACTAAGAGAAGATATCAGGAGCTCCCACAAGCAATTGATCCAAGTGATTTTTGAACAGGTAGTCATGTGATTCGTTAGAGATTAAACATTCTTAAAAATGCAAGTTCTGACAATTGTTAATTTAGCCATGGTTTCATCACGATTCACATCAGGACCTGTACACAAAACTCCATTGGAAGCAATGCATGTGGGAAGTAGTGATATCTTCTCTTGTCAGAACTTATAGTGTGGGAGGGGGGGGGGGGGGGGGGGGGCTCGTCGGGGGGCTCGTGGGGGGGGGGGGCGGTGTGGGGGGGGGGGGGGGTAAAAAAATTAAGGGGGGGGGGGGGGGGGTGTGCGTTCATGCATGTCCAGTGTAATCGGTTGCTAGTGTATTCGTTTGTAAGGAAAGATGGTTTGTTTTTTCACCAACTAGGGGTCATGACATTCACGGGGGCTGATAGTAAGATAATGCCATGAATGCAAACATCCTTGTCTCTAACTCAGAATCAGAAGAATTGAATTTAATTGGTCTAAATTAGCCTTGTTACATTTTCAAATATATTTTTTGTTTCTTCACGATGCGTTCGCGCAAAAGTACATTTAAAACGAGACGCTTCATTACGCAGTAAAAAATTAACCACGCGACGCGATGATGCGCTTGCTGACTGATGGCGTAAAACGTGCTTAAATTCCCGCCGTTAAGACCATGCGGTTTTGTGACTTTGAATGGTCAAATAGTTGTTTTAAATTGGCAAAAAAAATGTACAGCTCAGGATTGTCGGTAGTGGAGAACCTTTGTTGGTAATAGAAACAGTGATTGTTTAAAATGGTCAAAAATCAAAAATTCGGTGAAAAAAAAGAACTAGGGTGACACTACCCTTAAGACATTTGTAACTAAATACAAGGTAAAATATACTGAGTGTCTAATCAATTTAAAATGACTATTTATGCAACTATTTGGGTGCCTCAAATGCCTTCTCGTTGCACCTTTAATAACGACATTTCAACCAAAATGCATCCATTCCACAGACCAGTGCTCACAGCTTACATGATGTCATTCTCTAAGATGGTTTTCTGATGTCACACAATGAGACCAGTCCCATACATGACTGGAAAACAAAGGTGAGTGAGGGCATCGAAGTGGAACAGCCTTACACGGTCCAAATGAGATCACAGAGTGACAAAACAAACATGTATTAGTGCAGCTGTGTGCACTCATCTCAGATTTTACCTGAGGTTTCAAGAGAAAAATGGGAAGGTGTACAAAATGTCAGATCTGTTTCCCCCTTTTACAAGCGATAATATGTAGAATATGTTGTAAAAAAATTAGATTACGATTAGGTCAGAAAGATTCTTGCCCAAAAAAGGCTATAGGGTTAATACATGGAATATAAAAACATGTCCCCCCCAAAACAAGGTATCATGGACTAAAATAGGGAGTATAGGTACCATACTAGAATAAACAAGAGGTTGTTAATTAGGTGCTTGTTCGGATTAGGTGGATGAGAGCCTGGCCTTTGATACACTTACCTCAAAGTATCGTGGGAAACAAACTTGCAGTTTTTGAATGTGGTAGAAAAATAATATATGCATATATATTTCAATGCCCCTATGCATATACTGTGCTTTATTGATGGTAACCATTAAAATGCCATCGTTTTTCTTGTCTTTTTAAGAAAAAAAATGGATGAGAGCTCAAATTCATGACAACAATGAGAAAAATACAGCTTTATATGATATCAAAATGATACGACTGTGGGTAAATCGGGGGGGGGGGCAAAGATAAACTGAAAGCACCTTCAAAGTTCATCTGTGCTAATCTTTCACTGTATCTCAAACTGTGCATCTTATGATTTTCATCAGATACAGAATTCCTGGTGGCACTAATAGGGCATACAAGGCAGTCAACTCAGTGGGAGCAAATTCTTGTCGTTCCGGTGATATGCCGTAAAAAGTGCTACATGAACTAAACATGTACTTATTTTATTATGCAAAAAATGTGTTGACTTAATTTGGCCCAAATTTAGACCAAAGTTGATCGTAATCTTCAAAAATCATGATGAAAATGCAAAATGTTATTCCATTTCATCCTTGTTTTTTGAACCAGAATGAGCAACTGAAATTCATGAGGAGAATCTTACAAAAATGGATTCTTGCATTTCGTGAACATCTAAGTCTACCCATAGATGCAGATGTGAACAAATCCTAAGCCTAAAGAAAGAACATTCCCCTGGTACTTTTATCCTGGCTATTTGAACCAGGGACTAATTATGCAAGTGAGGATAATCTTACACAATAGATCTTGCATTCTGAACATCTAAGCTTGCCCTAGATGCAGGACTGTGCAACAAATCTAAAATCCACGAGCACCATTCCATGATTTGGAAAGAGTGTGTGTGTGATATCGTTGGGAACCCCCCCCCCCCCACGATTTACCCAAAAGTAGTATCGATTTTGACATTCAGATGAAAAATCGTAGTTTTCTCATTGTCGTCGTGAAATATGAGCCCTCAAATCAATTTAATTCCAATGCTATAAAAAACAAAAATCCATTTTAATGGGTTAACAACAATAACGGTAAGGTAGTTCCCATAACTCAAGAGCGTTGGGGGCATGCCGGAGAGCGCATTGCAAAACACACAACATATTAGCGCAGTATTGATAGGGCTTTGCAATCTGCATTATTGCTTCTACATCAAAACCGCAAGTTTGTTACAGGCCCGTACGAGGGGGGGGGGGGGGGGGTTGTGGGGGGTGCGGGGGTGCAGACGCACCCCCAAATTCGACCCAAAAGGGCAAAAGGTCACTTTTTGCTGAATTTTTTGATAAAAAGGTCCAACATTGAGAAAATTTTTGATAAGAAAGTCCATTTTTGGGATAAAGTTCAAAAAGTCCAAACAAAGGACCTTTTAGGGGAGTTAGCCACTTTACCAAAATGGTTCACTTTTCGAAGTCCCGCACCCCCCAAAATAAATCTGCGTACGGCCGTTTGTTACAAAGGTACTTGATGGGCGCGTATGTGCAAGTGCCAGGATCTCACATCAAGTAGAAAACACACTAGACATAATGAACAAGCACCTTTAAACCACCAAAAAATGTTAAAAAACAAAAAAAAATGATGAGAAAAAAACAAATAGTGTACAGACTGAAGCTGTAAGGTGCAACAGAGATTTTGAGCCACCCAAATTATTGTCTCGTTAATGTAATATCATATAGATTGGCACTTCACTAGAATTTCTTAACCTTGTAATTTGGCTACAGAAATGCCGTAAAAAAAGAGAGAAAAAAAGATGATTCTTATTGGCTTATATTTTCCAATATAAAACATAGGCCTGAACATTTAGTACTTTGCATCATGTACGAAATTAGAAATTCTCAATTTTTGTCCTTTGAAGAAACTTTCTCAGATAATCCTTGCAGCATGGGTTGTTTTTGATGGAAAGCTTACATCAGGGCAAAAATCAGTATTTTCAATTTTTTAGGACACCTGATATGTGAAATCTTACGTTGCACCTTATCTTACCTTCTGCATGCCTGAGAGTGCAACTATCATAGTTCCAACTTGAAATACAAGCTATCAGTAGAGCAACACTGTTCACTAATTTCTCTACACATGTAAGCAACAGCAGGTAACAGGTCCACTTTGAAATCACTTCAACACTGTATACCAGGTTATAATTGTTGCATTTTACACATATTGTAACCTCAATGGCTGCAAATCTGACACTAACATCACGCACAAAAGAGTCAAGTTTTCACTCCAATGAACCAGAACGCGGTGTTTTGTCGGTTATTATTTTTGTTTGTGTGGATCAAAATCACTATAACAATCTATGACTAGGATAACAGTTAAAATTTAGTAAACCTCTATGCAAAAAACAATGAGTCAAAAATAAAGGAATTGCTTTTAATACCCTGGGCCAGCTCTCATTTTTGTATTTTAAGGTACCACACCAATGACAAACAATCATTTTTCTGTGTTTCATAGAAAAGGCCACACCAAGGACACACTTATTCCGAAAATTATTGAATACAACTACTATTCCAAAAGGGAAGCAGTAATGCATGTATTACAAGACCATAATGAGAAAGACCAAGTTCCAGTAATGTAAACAACCCATATTTGCTGTAAAATGGAAAAGTACTCGCAAAGCATTTTGCAAATGGTAATGATCCCTAAAATGATCTAATGATCCTTAAATCTCTAGGTTTGTTCAGTAGAGTGTTTTGGGGGGGGGAGGCCTTGAGATGCTGTAGTGTCACTTAAATTACCAAACCCTTTTGTCAATTTGGGGAGAGAGAGAGAGAGATTTGGTTTTCCATTATAATCAAGAAACACAATTTCACCAAATTGCCTAATCATAAGAAGTCAATGGAACCTGCAATATATTCACTGTTATTGAAACCTTTATATGCTAGAGAAGATTCTAAATAATAAAATGCAATATATTACAAAAAAAGTTAATATCTATGACCTCATTCTGTGTTGATTACAAGTGCTGGTAACACTGAAAATGTTTAAATTCAAATGTGTAATGAGTTCAGCATTTTATTTACATTTAACATTCTGATCTAATGAGGAAGGGAATGGAAAGGGACAGTCAGCCTGGCAGTCAGACCTATTTCTGCTGGTAGGTGGGTAAAACTGAAGTTTGTCATGTATTTAGTTGTGCCAATTGGGAGTTAACTTCTACACCTCGGCAATTTTTCTTAAATGAAACAGTAACAACAACAGTAACCAGCAAAATGTATGGATGCTCTGAACCAAGTTTGCACTCTGATTTTGTGGTGAACATTTGGACCCGTAACTCATGTGACTAAACAATGTTTTGAACAGTTTTCCAATTCCTTGTACTGCAAACACTGTATATAAAGAAGGTGGCTCAAGAATTTTCTGGAATAAAGGTTAAAAGTGTGTCGGAACTGTGAAAAAGACTTAAAACTAGGTTTCCATAGTTCTCGGCTTGTTTGCGGCATATATGCATAATATGAAAATGTTAAAATTGAAAAAGATTTTGTGTGTGATTTAACATGAGTTGTGTGTAAAGGGGTCAAAAGTTGGAGATTTTTACCCAATTATGGACAAAATATATTTTTGCAAATATTTTTGTTTTTGGCCCCAATCCAACCATTTTTGATACCAATACTAATTTTTCTTCTGATGGGAGGGGGAAACTAAGGGAAAAAATGATTATGTTTTGCCAGACTTGACCGCCATTTGTCTGGACTGTGATTTTCTTTTGAAGCACCTCAATGCTTACTAATCTCCTTGCACTTAATATGGAAAATGCATGCACAATTAGAAAGACATACATTAAGTACATCAAAAAATGACCTTATGATATATACCCAGGAGTAGTATATTGTATTGGTATTAATAATGATAACAATGTCTAAGCTTCAATGGCCAGAAATATAAATTCTTTCAGATGATTACACTATGTTGATCTGTGGATTAAAATGTCACCTTGAACAGTGCAATAAGACCATAAACCAAGAAGACGATACTTAATTAGTATCCTCATATTATGTAAAAAAAACATAAGGCACTATGAAAAATGGTATAATTAAATATATACACAAATGGCTGCCTTGTCATCTCTTGTGCTTTTTCCATATTATGGGTATATTGGTATATAGTCCTTGTTAAATTATTAGTTTTTTAAATCCCTTTTCATTGTATCTCACCTACTAGTTGCCACAATTCCGACAATCAAAGAGCTACAATTTCCCTGGAAACCTTGAGAACACAAAATCGATAGATTTTAATGGAGGGTATGAACTGTAGTATCAATGTAATTCTTATAAAGGCCTTCATTCTGTGATTGGGAAATATTGCCAACAAATCAACAACTATAATATATAATCCTCTAGACAGAAAGAAGAGAATTTGCAAAATCCATGAATCATTTAATAGTGCCTGAATACCCATTTAATTTTAGTTTTTTTTTTTTGTAGCGCATAACCCTGTCACTTCTAATTTGCTCATCATATTACCGGACTGGCTCTGTGGTACTTTACATCTAGGTAGCCTTTTTTTTTATCCAGGGCTTTCTTGTCAATAAAAATTAATTACAATGTAACCAACATGCAACCAAAACTACAAGGTAGGGAAATTCTATTCCAAAATGATGAATACTTGTGGACATCAGGGGTCCGTCGCGAAATTCAATGTAAATCTACGGCATACTATGTCATTACCTTGAGTGGACCAATTTATTCAAAGCACTGTGGCAATAGTTAAAAGGTATATCATGTAGGACATATTCATGAGTTAGTATACACGTACGAGTTACGTATGAGTTTCATGAACGGACCCCAGTTAAAATAATATTATTCTAATTATGATGTCCCAGACCATATTAGAATTATACACAGAAAATCCCTAGCTACAATCGTTATGTTGCCACTGCAAGTCTGCAACCCATCAATTTTTTATCAATTCAAAGAAAAGTAGTTTGTACAAAAGCATAAAATCCTTATTTTTTTTATTTTAGGAAAAAGTCCTTTCTTTACTTTGCAAAAATTCTAAAAGGGGTACTTTGTGCTCCACAGTATTTATCCCAAAATTTAATTTTGAAATTTTAAACCAAATTGTCACAACTTGACTTTGTTATAAAAGTGGAAGTACCCCTTTAAAAAATGTTCCTTTTTGACTTTTTGAGCATCTCATCACCAAAAAGCGGACTCAAATTTTCTCTAGATTTTGGACCATTTTTCATCAGAAAAATTTAAACAAAGTGGACCGTTTTCCCCTTTATGGAATTTTTTTTTGGGGGGTGCCCCATGCATACGGCCTGGTAGCGACTTCACTAGATTACATATTTCTACTGTTTTTGGTTACAGAAATATTAAAAGTGTAAGGATTAGACTTCACATCAGGGTTGGTGATTTTTTTTAATTTTTAAAAATAAATCATGATTTAAATCAGGCTGAATTTGCTCCCAATACTGAAAATAGAAAATTCAAATTTTTGTACCAAGGATCAGCATTCGCTTAATCCTTCAGTTAGGGATATTTTGGATGGAAAGCTTTTCATCAGTGCAAAATCAGGGCTTTTAAATTTTTTGTTGCAGGAAGGATGATTGGGTTAAAGCCACTATCAGCAATTTCTTAAATGGAACAAATCGACACCTTTTTTTTATCAAATTCCATATTTTTGCCAATGGTCGCATGGGGAATTGTAGTATAAATACCCCTGTAAGTGGCTAAGCATAATAACATCAAGAAATGGTGATTTTTATGCTTTGTTTACTAATAAAAGTGGGATCCAACTTTTTCTTAGGTCTGAAACATGGCATCTTTAAACCACTTGGACATTTACGTGTTGTTTTCACAAAGAACAATGATCTATGGTTTTGGCGTTGATATGCCTAACAAACCCCTAGTATTCTAGAGAAAAGTGCGGCATTATGAACTTTGAAAAAAAATGACTGATGTGGGTTTACGAATACACTGAATTATTGTTTACGACTGAGGATAAGGTATACTTTTGACTTGGTACTTTTCTATACCCGTACTTTTGCAAAGAACGTCCTTCGAGTAAAATAAATGACATTGACATTTTTCATTTGTTACAAAGAGAGGAATTCCAGTTCAAAGAACTACATTCTTTATAACAAAGTGACATACCAACATGGGATATCCGGGCTATTCAGGCCAGGGTTCTCTGATCACTGAGCTAACGTTTCTGGTGTAATTAAATCAATTGGGTCTCAAAAAATAGATTTAAAATCAGCCTTGACTACTGATATATCTTCAACAATGGGTCGGCTTTTGAATCTAACAAAAGATTGAAGCCAAGGCCTTTGCCTTAAAAGATTGGTCAAATTACTGGTGATAATGATGCTTTTTTCATGCGTAAAGTACTAAACACAACCATAGAGTGGGATTTGGGATAAAGGGACCTTTGATGTGACCATGCTGTCTTGTACATAAAATGCTTCTTACGTTATGTCCCACCTTCCCCCCTAGAGCTGGTTTTTCAATAGTGCTTTGTGTCATTATGGACTATGGAGCCAGTACACCCGAATTCCTGTTGTTTTTCATGAGTATTTCTCCTGGGAAAAGGATTTCAAAGATTTGACAATTTTGTGGATGGATGAGGTAGCATCATAAAAAAACTGATAAAATAAATGAACCTGGAAACCGTACAAGACGAAGCGCCTAGGGAGATGGTCCAATTTAACTTGACTGAATGACTTTTACCCAGACTTGACTATGTAACATTTTATGGCCGATATTTCAATTCCTTTTGATGCGAGCGTGAACAACTTGATTTTGAATTTTTAAAAATTACTTAATTATTAAAAAGGCATTGATTTGGTGCATAACTTTTCAAAATGGGATGCTTTTCATTAAAAACATCCAAACACCCCCCACAAACCTTTAACCTGAAACTTTCCACAAGCCATGTAAATTTAAACAAGAGAAGCTTCCTTAGAACTTACTGTTTTTACTACTTTGGTCAAATACAGAGTTCTGAGGATGAGGCTATTAACATTGGGTCAGGACTTATAAGCCCTAACGGCCCCAAATCCGAAATCCGGAAATTTCCGGACAATTACATCTTGCTTATTTAAAAGCTCTTTCACTGCAAGAATTCTGTGAATTGAACGTACCTGTCTACAAAAAATTCTGGAAGTAAAAAAATCTATGTGAATTATTGCTATTGTCTGTAAAAACTACAACCCCACATTGCAACAAATATGAGAGTTGTTTTACAGTTGGTTCACATTTTCAGCAAAACCATGTTATCACACTGACAGCTCGCATTAGACCATGGCAACTCGGGCATGGCAACTCTAGTAATTATTGCATTCAATGAAGTTCTGACAGAGTAAATGAGCTGGACAATGGCAAACAAGATTAATTAGAGTGTTTTGCTCAAACGAGTTGAACAACAACATTCCCACGAATGGGTCAAATTATAGTATGTGCTTAGAGTAGAACCTTTTTGATCAGAAAAAAAGTAGCAGTTATTTAAAAGGCTCGAGCTATGTGATCCAGATGAACTAATTTAAACACACAAAAACTAAGCAGATTGCTTGCTCTCTTTTACTCCCACCTGTGATAAAGCACTCTATCCATTAAAGGTGGGGGGGCCAATCATGGCCCAATTTTTCATATGATGTTTTCTCCCTCAAAAGGAAGCATATTACCAAAAACATCTGCTTACAAATTTTGAGTCAAATTGGTCTAGCCCTTTGAATAGTTGAAGAAAAAATACAGCATTCGTCGAAAAGCAGGTGTTGTCTGCTTTCACAATTTGTGATTGGTAACAATGAACATTATGCTTCTTAGTAAAGAATATCCCTTTAATAAGCTCATGTGACGATTGACCCCACAGACACACAAACACACACACACATAGGTACCAAAGTAGTCCCTAGGTGCCGATCTGCTGGGCCACGATTCTTTGGAGCAAATTTGGTAGTTGTAGCCCTTACTTGCTGCAGATATTGCATTTGGAAAATATTTAAGCAGAATAGGTCAAAGGTCATGAAGGGTAATTAGGGGTCAATTTGTGTATACCCCCCACATAAAGCTTGGGCATAGCCTGTGGTGCTACTCACTGAGTTAGTGTAATTGGTCCAAGCATTTGGCAGAAAAGAGGGTTGGAAGTGCAGGGTTAACATTTTTGCCACACACACATACACACACACAAAGTATTTTACAAAGAGGGGTCAAAGGTCACATAGGAATCATTATGAGTTTGTCTATTTATGTATACCGCATATAAAACTTGGGCCAGTGGTTCTACTGACTGGGTTCGGTTGTAATTGGCCCACACAGATACATGAACGGAGACACACATGCTACCAAAGTAATCCCTATACTTTGTCTCGTCTGAAGTATGAAGTGGCTACGCCCACGACCGCACGTACACCCAGTGCCGCCTTTCAGTTGCAGTGCGCTTGTGCTTTACCTATGCGCGCGCTGAAAGTCGGTTCAATGTATACGCCTGTGTCCCTACTTCATACTTCGAGCTGGACAGAGTTGTGCTGATCTGCTTGCAGCAGATGACACAAAAATAAGTAAAAACAAAAAAAGCATAAAAACCATGTTTGGTTCCCTATGCCATTTTGAGAGTTGTGAAACATTTATTTAACGTTCGGTTTACGTTCAAAGTTGGGACCAAGGTACACAGTTGTTCAGATGAGGACAAACAATTTGGGGCCTAACGGGCCTGAGGTAAAGGAGCAAAAGACAGCAGGCACTTAGTGTCAACCCTGATATGACTATCTAGTCAATAAAGCAAAATAATATTACCCTAAAAATAACTGAACATAAACTGTTCTCTATTGCTAACAGACTGCAGCCAATGAAATGGCATGAACAATCCAGTTGTTTAAAAATAATAAATTATATCTTTTACCAAAGTAAAATATAATCCAATTTTGGAATCTTGTCACTATTGAGCTATACAACTTCAAATATTTCCACGGATAGACTGGAAATCATGGTGTGACAGATGCTGATTGCAAGGTTCATTTTACCCGCAGGATGATGTGTCAAACCCACAGATGTTGACTTTATGCATGTTAGTTTTGATATATTACATGTCACTTTAAGTCGATTTTTCAATTGTTATTTCTCCATCTGTTGTGTCATTTTTGTACTATTAGTTTGAAATGCCTATCCATCACAGAATTGTGTTAGTTTTTTATATTACGGGTTTTAACATTTGGATATTTGTTACTCTTCAGAAAACAATTTGTGATCCATCTGACTTCCCTTATACAAAAATACTGCAAGTAAACTTGCATCATCTCCCTGGCAAGATGGCAGTCTGGAACATGACCTCAGATGACCTTTGACCTTGGTCCAAAACCTTTGACATCATCCACATATGAAGGAACCCCTATTGCACCTTAACCCCTAAGTCTGGTTTAAATCAGACAAACTTTTCGAAGGAGAAGTGAGAAACACGGACATACGCGCTATCGCAATATCCCCCTCTGCTTTTCAAGCCATGGGGATAAAAAAGCACTGGGATTTGATAGGCTTTCATTGTGAAAGCTAAGGCATTCAATTTGCCTAAAATGTTTGCATTGATAAAAGTCACTAACTTTCGTTGCTGACTAGTATTATTATAGGCCCTATTTAGTTCAACTTGATTCAACATAGGTCTACTTACTTTTTATATCACAATCTATGGAAGTATTGAAGCACCAGGTGGCTCCAGAGATCTTGAGTTGGTTCCCAGGGTGGGATCAATCAGGAATACCGAAAGTACTTGTTCCCCAACTTGCAACTTCAGGACTTCAATGATCATCTGTAAAAAAAAGGTCAGGTTTTCACATGGCTCCTGAGTTCTTGACTTAAAGCAATGTGACATCATGTGCATCATTCTGTGTACACTCCATGAGTCTTGGGCCAGGAGTTCTTCTAAAAAATGAAATTAAGTAATGAATGGTACAAGAGGTATGAGTACAATAATAAAATGCGGGATAACATTTTTACACATGTGCGCACACACACCCACCCAGGGTACTCTGGCCTGGAGGATCTCGGGGTGCATCACTGTCACCCAAAGAGACCCCAAATTTTCAGTTTTTTTTGAAAATTTTAACTCCGTCCAATGGCATTTTTGGCTCTTTACACCCAAAGACAACTATTTTTCAAGTCATCTGCCACAGACTGCCCCTGGGTTTGGAAGTTCCAGCCTTCCAACAAGGCTTTAAATAAGCAGGGGCAAAGGGGAAAATTTTCCCCTGCTAAAGGCAAAATGCCCCTGGTTCCTGGAAAAACAAAACTGTGTACATTTGTATAGACCATGGGCAATAAAATTTAAAACAACAAACACCAAAATTGCTCCTGTATCTGAAATCCTTATTTCAAGCCCTGGCCTACAACCCTTATTTTTGTATGTGATATTCCCCTAAAGCACCCTACTCTGTTTCATGTACTTTCTTCCATTGACAGAATAAAGTACATGACATATGACACCTAATAGGTGCAAATGGGTTATAATGTAATTAATGCCAGTGGAAGGATCCACCATCTGCACTTGCCATCACCAAGATGAGCGTGTAAATCTTTGATCAAACAATGCATCTCGAAAGGAATGCACATGCCAGAAAACTGAAAATGGACATGCCTAAATTGACTTTGTAACAAATTCTTATCATTACAACAACTTAAAGGGGGGATTTCTTGATCCACCACGACCTCGTCCCCCCGACTTACCTCAAAAGAAGGTTGAGATTTTATATCATTGAACTGTTAGCATTAGAAATCCATGTGTTACCCCAATCTTACATGACAAATTCGTCACATCTGTATAGAAATTCACAATTTGTATTTTCTGTCGTAAAGGACAGAAAATACAGCAACATTGGACGTATGGCCCGTGGGAAACAGCAATTGCTTATAACACAAACCGCAAGATTGTAATTCAACTCAAATTTTGTGAATAAGCTTTCTAACAGAGATATCTATTGAACAATGAATACTGAAAACAGAAGGTGCTAGAATAACGAATGCACCTTTAAGTATGTTATTCTGGTGCAAAAAATCTAAATTTCATGGGGGTTGAAGAGGGGGAGGAGGCTGTCAGGCAGGTCACCCATCAGTGACCTAACCACACACTTTCATTTGAGGGCAAGCAGGGGAGGAAACAACTGCAAAAGTGACATGGTGGACTTATTGATTTGGGGGGGGAACTGACATAAAATTGGTGGTCACAGGGTTGTGCATCTCTCCGCAGTTGTTTAGATCCCACGATCAATTAAACTTCAGTTCTAAAGACCCCTACTTTCCCATCACAAATTTTGGATCCATGGCCTCACAAAAAACATGTGCCAGTTCTACAGACTCCACAGCTCTAAGTTGGCCCCAAATAACGTCCAAAAGCTCCCAAAAAATGGTTTTTAAAAAAATCAGTCAAAAGACCCTACTCCGCCAAAAATTCAGTTCTCAAACTCCCAAGTTTGGTTACTTCGAACCGCACACCCTTAACCAAACCAAAGTTGAGTACAGTACAGTACCAGTTTTTTTTCAATGCCTTGCCAGGATGTGTTATAAAGGAAACCTGGTCAAGTCGCCCCCAAACCATGTCGCCCCCATGCCAACTCGCTCCCACTGCAAACAAAGTCGCCCCCAAACAAAGTCGCCCCCATGCCAAGTCGCCCCCACTGTAAACCAAGTCGCCCCCAACACCAACACCAAGTCGTTAGAGTGGGCGACGAGTACTGAACGGAACCTGCATCCAAGTCTGAAATTTTGTCCTAAGACGAAACTATGCGTTCTTTATTTACGCCAGCATTAATTTACATATTTAGATCCTGTCTTGGGTCTAAGAAATAAAACATATTGGGAAGTTACAAACATGAATACCGTACTATTCATATAGAGAGTTAATTTATAATCTAACTGATTGTAAATAACAAACTTCATTTGGTTCTTTTATTTTTAAATACGGAAAGTACGTTTGACATGCTACTTGTCACCCAACTTTGAATTAGATCCTATCTTAGATCAAAAATTCAGTACTTATCCCCATCGACCATTGTTTGAAGTTCGGGTGGCTCTGATAATGGTTGAATATTTACGAATGGTTAATATTCTGTCACTCATAATTAACAGCATAACAACTAGTATGCCAATTAAACCCATATCGAAGATTACCAACCAGAACCCTTTTTTGAACGAGGACAAATACATAAAATAATCTAGGCCTAAAAGCACGTGGAAAAAAACAAAATACCCAAATCGAAAATGCTAATTTTAAAACACAATGTTTAGTATGTTGTTACAGAGCAAAGCAGCTCTTGGCAAACTGGGGCGACTTGGCTGGGGGACTTGGCACGGGGGAGGACTTGGTGTGTGTCGGGGGCGACTTGGTTTACTGGGGGACGGAGTTGGCGTGGGGGCGACTAGGTTTGGGGGCGACTTGACTTGTATCCGTTGTAGAACAATATTGAACCCATATGAGTTCAATACTACCGTATAAATAGGTCTTTGACACATGACAGGGCACCAAATAAAAAATCCTACTTTTGCTTTCAACATTTTAAGGCATACATTTTATAATGAAGACATATTGCCACAGAGAAATTTTGTAAATGTGTCATATCAAGCCAATTTCTAGTTCCAAAAGAACTGGAATTGGCGAATCTATTCCCATGGTTAAGGTTTGTTTTAATAATTTCCATTTTGTGGTTACAGTCTATACAGAAATGTAAGTGGGCATATCATTAATGTCCTGAAAATTTTGTCCAGACCCTTGCCCCCGCGGCCAAAAAACGCTTTACACAACTATGCTAAAACTTTTTTCTGCAAGACAATCGTCCCTCACAAAAGCTAACAGAGTTTAAAGCCATATAGTGATTTGCTAATCAGCAAATCGAAAAATCATCAAAAATCAGATTTTTTTTGTATTATGCATCAAGTACAGGTATCCTAACAACATACCCTGCAAATGATTAAACCAGAGCAACCTAATAAGTACCGAATCGGAGATTTTAGTCATTACTGTTCCTAAGACGGACACTTACTACAACACGTATGAATGGATAAATCGTATCTTGGAACACTGCCGTTTTCTTCTTCCTTTTCTTTCAATCCTACAGCTGGAAAGGTAAACTTATGAGAATTCTAGGCAGACTCATCCTTCACTTTGAAGCTATTCCTGCCAAATTTCAAATATTTTTCAAATCACTGATGTGTCGTTAAAGAGGTATCCCCTACCAAAAATGTGGGTAGCTTTTTATGCTGAACTAACATCACCCAAGTCCATAAATGAAAAAGAAAAGATATGGTAATTTTTTTTTTTTTTTAACATTTCCAGATTTTTATTATGGCCAATTTCCGGAATTCCAAAAATTTTCTGGAAGTCTTACTTCCCTGGTATCCCTGTTGATTTATGGGGGATTGCCATAACATTGAATAGAAGCACTGGCCACCGCATTGACACATGACTTAAAGACAGGTAAAGGGCTCCTCACTTCTACTACATCATAACAGTAGATTTGTCCATGGATCGTACCCATAGCGGGGGCTATTTTTTTTTTTATGTAAACATCGATGGCAACCAAGCTTCAACAAATATAGCAACTCCCAAATCTAAACAAAATTAACAACAGCAATACAGAGTGCACCCACAAACCAATTTTGGTAATTCCATGGTAATGTCGAAATTGTAACGTCCATGCCCATTTTCCTAGAGATTAATCGTGTTAATTAACTGAATTTTCTAGAATATTATGCTATAATTATCAATATGATCTGCACTAAGCACCTAACTCCAATGCTCATTAGGAAGAGTAAGTGTACAGTTCACATGTGTAACAATCCATGACGTTTTCCCAAAAATGGTCAACGGCCATGACCCTCAATTTTGATGTGTTTCTCTACTATGGTTAGATGTTATCCATAATTTGTATTCAAGTTAGATACTGTGTTGCTGTGGTTACATTAATAACAGGAACCATGAAGTTTGAGGTTTTAACTTCAAAGAGCCATGTTATTAATGTTGTCCAAAAAATGCGTGTCCATATCCGTAACGTCATGCATTTCACGTCTAAGCTCATAGCTTTTTAATCAATTGGGTTCCCTATAAATTTCATGCTCATGCTAAACATAGACTGTCCACTAACATTAACACAAAAGTAAATTAACATCCCAAGCATTCTGGTTTATTGGAATACCTTTTGAATACAGGAAGTGTATAAAAATAGGTAAAACGTCCAGGACGGTAAATTGCCAATATACTAACTCGTCGCGTGTCGCGTATTCAATTTTAACTATAATTTTGCGGTTCTCTAGGCTTTCCGCGCGCGGATCAGCAGTAGGGGTATTGCAAAGCTAATCAGCTGTGGCGCCGCCCCGATAACTTGACCCTGGCATCGTAGAACCTTTGTCTCATCAACATATGGAGGGATGATGGTGCACCTATGACAAAAGTTTCAAGTTTTCAATTTAGATCAATTTTACATTTTAAGCCCATTTTTCCACTTGACCTCACATGACCTTTGACCTTTCAACATGACCTTTGACCTCAATCAACAAATGGAAGGGATCCCATTGTGCCTGTATGACCGAAGTTTGGTTCCAATTGCAAGTTAAACTTTTCAATTGAGGCAATTTCAAAAAACTTAAAATTTGTGACACACAACATAAACACATACACACATCCACACATACACACGCAACAAACTGTTTTGCTAAGTGGTCCTGCCAGCTATAGCTGTGGCCCACAAAAATCAGATATAACCCTTACAGTTCTTCAGCTTATAACCCTTAACTTACAAAAATGTTGGAATACAAAAATATTCCTGACAAATATAAAAATTCAGATTTTTGGTAAAATTTTCGCTTTTTTTACGTGTTAAACCAATGCAACTCTAAAATTGGGAATTTCTTAGCTGGTCATGTTATTGTACTTAAAATAAAACATTTTTAGTATGTCATTTGGCACCCGAGTTCTTTGGGGGTGGGGGCAAACAGGGAAAAGTGAATTTTTTGGGGGAAAGGTGAATTTAGGGCAAAAAGATCAACAGATTTGAGATTTTTCAACCAATTTTGGTCCACAATTGCCTGATTTTTTTCCAAAATTGGGTGATTTTTTTACCCTAAACCACTGCCATTTTTCTTCTGGTCGGGAGGCGGGAGAGACATGGGGGACAAACTGGGTGGGCAAGTAAAAAACATCTTATAAAAATAGAATTTTGGAGATTACTTCATAACAAATGTATAGTCTCCAGCACCTTGTGCTATGGAGGAGGAGGTATCATATCAATTCATGCAAAAGTGAACTTATATACCGAGATGGTTTTTGGGCACCTGGGGGTTGATAGATACTTAACTATCTGCCCTGGTTGGACTATTGACCACCAGCACAACCATATATCCTGATATCAAAGGCACATCAGATATGATGAAAAATAAGCATAAAAACCATTAAAAAGGAAATTAAGAAAAGGTGTGCTAAGATCACCCAATTACATCTTTAACATCACTTTTAACTGTGGAAGAAAAAAAGCCCTGATGATGATGATTACACATCATGTCATCTATTTATAAATATGTATTTTGTATTATAGGCACTATAATAAGTGGAATAACTCAGTTATGAATTACCAAACTACAAGTTGGAGAATTCATGTACTTATAATTACGACTTATTATAAGAGGGCACATGTGGTGCAGTGAATCAGCGCTCGCCTCATAAGCATTAAGTTCTGAGTTCGAGCCCCCCTGTCGCCAAGTGTGTGAACTGGGCAAGGCACTTTACCTAGCTTGCCTCTCTCCACCCAGGAGTATAAAATTGGTTACCGGCATATGCAGGGAATGCAAAACTGACTCGCTGTGTGGGAGGAGCCTGGCGAACCCCCCACAGCAACATTATATGCGGGAGTCTGCCCAAACGCCAATGACAGAGAGTAGCACTCCGCCGCGGGCACACATTTTAAAATTTATTTTTTCCAACTATCGTGGTCCTCTGATCGTGGTCTGTCAGATCATTATCACAATCAATGATCAAATAATGAAAATTTCTGATATGAGTGGGCTGGCCCAACGCTCATTGCAGCTGGTGGCATCCCTTTCTAAAATTTTGACAACCGAAATTAAATAGTAAGAGCACGGGAATTCTTTGCGTACGAAACTTTGTCTCACTAGAAGCCTATCGCACGACTGCCAGAGGGATCGGATAGACTGTAACATTGCCCCTGAATGCAGCTCGGGAAGACCTGGGAACGTCTTTCTTTGCTCCCTCCCACCCTCCTCCCTATTGCTCTCCGCTTTTGCCTTTTTGCCCTCGAGTCGGTTACAACATAAATGATTTGATGATGTCGCAAAGTGGTGAACCATTTTGCATTTTTTTTGGGGGGGGGGGGCACATATGCATTACTTTTAAAAATAGCATTCCCTGGCATGTATGGACATACATAAACAGGATAATTTGACCTATGCATGACCTTTGACCCGATGACCTATTGTGATCACGTGTTATGTTTGCTGCTACAAGATTATCACGATCACTAAGTTTGAGTTGATCCATAGAGCTAAATATAAAAGAGTTTGGGGGGCATCACCCAATGGGGCCAATTCATATTGACGTGTGTGGAAAATCCTTTGCATATTTATGAGACCCATTTTATGTTGTTCGTGTTTCACTTGTGAAAACTGTTATATGGCCTCCATTTGATACACTTTTAAAAAAATATTATTTTCTCAATTTATTGAGAAAAGATGTATCCAGGAAAGTATGTTTCTATAAAAGAGAGAAAAGGGGATTCCCTCGAGTTGTTTTTGCAAATGACCTGTTTAGATTGCAATAAGGGAAGTGGGGAATTCCCCCAAGATGTTTAACAATTAGAAAACTTGTTTATGCTTTTGAGATCAAATATTGCAGAACCCTAGGGAATTCCCCACAAAGTTATATATATGAAATGAGTATTTAGATGTGAAATCTGATTTGATGGTGCAAGGTAATGTGTTATGCATAAGAATGATGTAATGTCTATTTTTAGACTGGGATTGTGTGAAGTCAGTTATATAGGGAGATTGAGTAAGTCTCGCTGGCCAGCCGTTGAAATCAGAGGAGCTTAACTAGAGCTCTGGAGCTATACAGTCTAATTATAGCTAGGTTTTTCTACAATAATGGGTAATTTAGATTTTATGCTTCACACACAGTGCAAGGATTATTATAGGTTCAATTCCAGTGAGCAGGAGTGCTGGAATTATTCTACTGTCGTCTTTGAAGCGAAAAGTGCTGGGAATCAAAAAGGATCCAAATTGTGGACAGATAGAAATCGTGGGGTGGATTTCTTGGACTGTGATTATTATGTCGAGGGACTTAATTGATCCTTGTCGTCTGGAACGGAATGGACAGATTACCGTAGGACTGAGAAGATCCCCTTGAATATAATACCTGAGGCTTTTGTATGGAACTTGTGCCGCTGTATTTTGGAGTGTTTGCTGTGAGGAAATATCATTGTAACTGCAAGCGCTTTAAACACAGAACACTAGTAAACCATAAGTAATCTTACTAATTGGTATTATTTAATTTGTTGGACATAC
Organism: Ophioderma brevispina; assembly: GCA_023653785.1. Taxonomy (NCBI): domain Eukaryota; kingdom Metazoa; phylum Echinodermata; class Ophiuroidea; order Amphilepidida; family Ophiodermatidae; genus Ophioderma; species Ophioderma brevispina. The sequence goes on along the minus strand of JAMKCH010022405.1, from coordinate 24,087 downwards.
CAATTCTTGAAACCAAATCAGTAAGATCATTAAAATGTTTATAATATAATTAGTCATTGTGCACAAGGCTCATTTATTTGTGTTTGAAGGTATATTTCTGACTTAGACGTCGCGAGACGTCATAACAGATGGGGGCTCGTTTTCCCGGAATTGAATTGAGATAAATTTGAGCCTTGTTGTTCAGAGTTACACATTAAAAGGTGAAAAATATTGTAAACATGTGCACATTTTAGCATACAACAGTTTGTGTGTTACAGTCTACTTGTGTTTGGTTCAAGTTTAAAATTGTGTTGTAGAGTTAAATCACATGGAGTCGTTTGATCCAGAAGTGTTCATAGGGCCAATAATGGGAGATTTGATGAAGCTTAGAAAGCCTGAGTTTTAAGAAACTAGCCAAGCATTAGGACTGAGGCAAACATTGCTATGAGAAAGCAAGTCATCAAAATAAGTTGATTTGAAAAAGTTGTCCAGGAAGATGGTGGGATATAGTTCATTTGGAAAGATAGAAGAGGTTCTGTGGAAACAGGCAAAAGTGATGCATTCAAGTTAAAAGAACATTGAAATTCAAAAGGATTGGACATAGAATTGAAAAAGAGGAAATGGAACAAAAACAGATGGAAAGGAACAAAAACAGAAAGAAAGGAACAAAAACAGAAAGAAGAAAGGAAAGTGATTAGAGAAGAAAAGTTGCAAAGGCAGATGCAAAAGAAATGCAACAAAAAGAAAGAAAGGATTGCCAACATGAAATGAAACCCAAGGAGGAATGAAATGGAGATGAAACAGAAAGAGCTAGAAGCTCAACTAGCAGTAGTTAGAAAATGGAAACAAAGGATAGATCATCAGGACTCTTCCAAGAAATCTGGTTTTGATGCGGCGAAAAATATTCGCCTGGTTCCAAAATTTCAAGAACAAGTAGTAGACAAATACTTCTTACACTTTGAGAGAAAAGTGCCAATAGCTTGAAATGGCCCAAGGAGTCTTGGACCTTGTGGTACAGGCAGTGTTCATGGTAGTAAAGCAACGAGAAATATATTCGCCATGTCATAGAAGATGTAGTGATTATGAAGAGGTTAAGCAGGCAGTGTCAAAGCATATGAATTGTTACCAGACGCATATAGACAAAAATTCAGGTCTGTCAGAAAAAAAGCATGACAGACCCATGTTGAATTGCCCGTGTTGTAAAGGAACAAATGTTTGATCGATGGGAGCTTCTCTCAAAAAGAGTCGGGCAAAATTTTGTCAACTTAGGGAGTTGAGGTTAGTTGAAGAGTTCAAAACGGTCTAATCCAGATATCAAAAACAAATCTGGATTGAAAACAAAATTTGACAGTTTGCGTGAAGCAGCCGTAAAGGCCGACGATTATGCACTGACCCACAAATTAAGTCATACTGGTAGGCCTAGAAAGAATTATTAATACCACAAATACAAAACAATAAGTCGGGTTTAACCAAAGCGGTCTCATGGTACCACTCAGGAGGGGAAATCCCAGTCAGGTTTCCATGAAAAGGGGAGTAAAGAAAGTAAAGAAAGTAATGGTGTTAATCAGAAACATGGGATGGGGACCCAATACAGTTCCCGTGCAATCACGTAAGAAGCAAGGACCTTAACAAGGTCCCGGGTGGGTGGAGATACTATGGCTACTCCACCCAAAATGGAGAGACCCAAAAGTGAGTCAAAACCCATAGTGTGTGCATGTTACTTTGAGGTCAAAAGTTCATTCTTCTGTCGAATAAAGAAATCCCACAAAAGGGTATTGACACAAAAAAGGAAGGGTGACTTTAAGCTTTTGTTTTGGAGGGATTGTGTCACTTTCCGTTTCAGGTGATAGTTTAGATCCAAAAAAACCCATTGAATATGCGGGACACGTGCTGCGCGCAGTCATGATATTGGAAGATACCTTCCATTGATATTGAGAGTTCCACAGGAAATAGTGCATTGATTAAGGGGATAGGTATGGATTGTATAGTGTCCCTCTTCACCAAATGAATTTGAATCAAGGCTGGTTTCTGGAGGAACTGTCACAATTGGTTTAGACAAGAACTCCCAGTTAGGGGTATCCAGGTTGTTAGGGAATGATGGCAGGGAAAAGTACTCCCAGATCAATAGTTTCCCAGGTGCCCGTACAGTGGATAAATGATGAGGAAACTGAACTTTTCCAGCATGTGCAGTAACTAGGTCAATGACCCAAAAAGCCTCATAGGAAAACAGTGAGCAGGTGAGGAGTTCAAAATACTCACACCATATAGGAAGAAGCGGTGAGGATGACTTGGTCCCAAATTAGAGGATACTTTTCTCAAAATTGGAGGAGAATTTGGAGGCCATCTTCCCTCTTCAGGGGGAGACTACATTCCCTGTTAGTGGAAAATCCAGCCCCTGAGCACAAACAAAGTGACCAGCTGGTAAACAATGAAAATCAGCAAGAAAAGCAGAAGCAGCCCCGCGCACGATAAAACGCGCCGCGCCGCCGCCGCTCCCTTGTTGAGCATGGATTGTGAGCATTTTGAGCATGATTTGATGAGCATGATTGTGAGCATGATAGAGTTAGGACTGTAAAGGAGACCCTTTAAGCCATGACAAGCTTGTAAATGAGCAGCACAACAGACCCAGCACGTAGGAACAAGTTAGGTGAGAGGGCAGTGTCGCAACAGGAAGCCGAGCAAATGCAGTATGTTCTACAAGCAAATGGTGTCATCATGGTGAGAAAATGGCGACCAACCGATGCATTGTAGATGAGGAAGGAAGGTGGTGCATTCAAATTGTGTGCCAAAGGTTATACCATAGGGAAAGTGATAGGCATAGCCACGATAGTTCCATGCCAGGACACTTAGGTGTGAGAAAACACAATGACAGAATTAGGAAGTCATTTGTGGTGGCACACTCAGAAAAAGATTGTGTTCTGGTATTGTAAGGACTTGTCACACATGTCAAATGGAGAGCAAGCCCAATCAGAAATTTCTACTGCTCCCTTGCAACCCAATACCAGCATTTTGATGAGCCATTTAGTAGGGGTTTAATAGATTGCGTGAGGGACCACTTCAAAGGACCAAGTCAGGAAATCAGTATTTATGACCCATCATGTGTGCTCCACAAGATCCTGAGGCTATACCCTTGAGAATATTAGGGCACAAGAATATAGTGAAACTCTAACAAAGTTTTTCACCCTAGTAGGCCTTCCCAAAATTCAATTCAGTCTGATCATAGGATCAAAATTTCATGTCAGGTTGTTCCAAACAAGTTATGGACCAGTTGGGATTTCCCAGTACAGTTCTTCAGCATAACACCCAGAATCCCAGGGGGCCTAGGAAAGGTACAACAAACATTGAAAAACAATGATCAAAACCTATTGTTGTGAATTGAGAGGGTTGGGTGAGGGAGTTAACTTCCTGTTATTGCTACCAGGGAGGATGTACAAGAGTTATTAGGTTTTTCGTCCATTTGAGTTGGTGTGTGGTCACAAAGTTAGGGGACCATTGAAACTATGAAAGAAAAGTGGTGTGTGAAAATCTGATGTTAATGGTTAGACTATGTGTATCAATTCAGACACAGGCTCAAGAGCCACTGAAAATGCCAAACAAAAAATCTCAAACAGAGTCAGGCAAAAATGAAAAAACCTGGTTGACAAGATGCTAGGAACAGAGTATTCAAAGAAAGGTGATAAAGTTTTGACTTTTCCAATACAAGGGCATCCTTTGAAGCCAAGGTATTCTGGACCATATGAGATTGAGAACAAATGTGGGAGACTTTGACTATGTTGATCAAACACCAGGGCGTAGACGAAAAAGTCGACAGTTATGTCACACAAATATGCTCAAAGAGTATAAGGAAAGAAGATGAAGATGTGAAGCCTGCGGTTGTGATATGTAATCGAGCGTAGTGATGAGTGTACAAATGGAGACATCACAGAGTTAGAATTTAAACAAAACAGCACTGTAAACACGAAAAATGAGTATGGTGCAAATTACAAAATTCTTACATACTTGCCTATTTAGACAAGAAATTAGGTCACATCCCACAAAGTCAACAAGTGAATTGAAAGCGTATCCTGAGTGGGAGAACATATGTCTGATGTACCTAGTGAGACACATGTCAGAACCCATGACATTGATTTAGGGGGACTCTGAGACTGTAAAGCAACATCATTATAGGTGAATCCAATCAAGTTGCAAACAATCCGGAATGAGGTGAAATACATGTTAGACCATGGATGTAGAGCAAAGCACATGTGAATGGAGTTCCATGTATTCTGGTTCCCCAAACCTGCTGGTTCATTACGTTTTGTCACAGATTTTCGAAAAGTAAACGTTGTTCCAAAAAACCGACTCATATCCATTCCCACGGATGATGATGCTAGATAGAGTTGGAAATGGCCAAATTGTTGCAATTGAGTGTTGGAACGGTATTGGCAAGTTCCCCTCAGTGGCCGTGCCAAAGAAATTCAGCCTTTTGTAAGCCCGATGGTCTATACAAATACAAAAGAAGGCATTTGCGTCTAAAATTAGTGCCGCAACATTTCAGAGATTAGTGGTAACAGAGTAGTTGCAGACATAGAAAATTGTGGTGAAGCCTAGTTCGATGATCTCCTTGTTACAGTGAAAACATGGGGAAGAACACATTAGACAGCTCCATCATGTTTGAGAAATATCCCAGGCAGAGGTTTAATGTGAATCTGGTGAATGATGGGAAATGAAAAGTGAATTTTGCAATGCAAATGTCAATACTTAGGGGCATGTGGTAGGAAAGGACAAATTAGGCCAATCACTGCAAAAGTTTAAGCAATGAGACTTCCCCACACCAAAAGCAAAAGAGATCTCATGAGATTCTTAGGTATGGTACGGGTAGTACAGAAAATCGTCCACATTTCTCAGGAAAAATGCATTCGACTGACCAACTTCTGAAGGAAAAAACGCAAAATTGTCTGTCAGAGCAAGGCGACAAAAAAGCGTTTTGAGGAAAATCCAATATCTATTTTGATGAATGCGCCAGTTTTTGATTGCGCAGGACTTTTCAGAACACATTCAAGTTTGGCAGTGATGGCAGTGGATTGGTAGGCTGTGGTGGATGAGTTCTCATGCAAGCGATGAAAATGCTGTGATAATATGTATGTTATTTCTCAAAGAAGTGTGCAAACATCATGAAAAACTACTCAACAATTTGAGAAAGAATGTCTTGCCCTTGCTACTGTCATTGCAAAAATTTTGACGTGTACTTGAGTTACAAACAGTGCACCCATTCTAGTGTACCACGGATCACAATCCGGGGACTTCACCAAAAGATGAAAACAGGAAATCAGAAATTGTAGGTGGAGTTAGTTTAACTCTACAAGAATACAATCTGGACATAAGAACATATCAAAGAAAAGATAAGTCTTGGCAGATGCCTTGTCAAGAGCTGCCTAAATTTTGTTCAGGAATTTAGTATATTACAATTTGTAATATAGAATGAAGGGCAGCATGCCAAGAACAGTTAAAGTGTAAAATTTACACTGTGGTAAACTGTATGTAAAATTACCACAAAAGGTTAAGGGCTAATGACAGATTTTGGAAAATTTATTCATTAAATTTTCTTTTTTAAGGGGAGAGCGGTTATATGGCCTCAGTTTTCTGATTAAAAACTTTTAAAAATATTATTTTCTCAATTTATTTATTGACAAAAGATTTCTCACAGGAAAAGTAATTTGTTACTATAAAGCGAGAAAAGGGGATTCCCTAGGTTGTTTTTTGCAAACTGCACCTGTTTAGATTGCACAATAAGGGAAGTGCGGGAATTCCCGAGAAAACTTAGAAAACTTGTTTATGCTTTTGAGATCAAAATATTGCAGAACCAGGGATCCCCCACAAAGTTAGATATATGAAGTGAAAGCATGTTGTTTTGTTTTTTTAATTAGATTGTGAAATCTGATTTGATGGTTGCAAGGTCATGTTTATGAATCATAAGAATGATTGTAATGTCTATTTTAGACTGGGATTTTGTGAAGTCAGTATCTATAGGAGATTTGAGCTAAGTTCGCGGCCAGGCAGTTGGAAAATCAGAGATGAACTAGAGCTCTGGAGCTCTACAGTTAATTTATAGCTAGTTTTTCTCTACATAATGGTAGATTTTATGCTTCACCACACAGGCCAGGATTTTTATATGGTCATCATGTGAGAGAGTTGATTTGTAATTATTCTACTGTCCTCTTATGAAGCCGAAAGTGCTGGAATCAAAAAAGGATTCCAAAATTGTGGGACAGATAGAAATCGGGGTGATTATCTGGATGGGATTATTATCGTCGAGGGAGTTAATTTATCATTGTCGTCGTGAACTCTGGAAAAGTTATCAGGACTGAGAAGATTCCCTTGGAATAATTACCTGAGGAATTATTATGAACTTGTGCGTGTAATTTGGGAGTCTTCGACTGTGAGGACATATCATCTGTGAACTGACAAACGCTTTCAACACAGGACACTAGTAAACATAAGTACTCTTAACTAATTGTGTATAGGTAATTTTGTTTTGGACACCAAATTTTGAACCAAATCAAGTAAAGATCATTAAAACTGGTATATATATATAATTTAGACTCATTTGTTCACAAGGCTCATTTATTTGGTGTTTGCAAGGTATTTCGACCTTAGACGTCTACGAGTTGTCATAACAAAACAACAATGATGCCACATGCTTTCACTTGATATCTTCCTACAGGTTCGGACTTTAAATAAGGGTTGGTGCTCGCTGCGTAAAAAAGTTCCCTGGTAATCAGGGGCAGCTTTAAGGGGAGCTTTTCATGGAAAATACCAGTGATAATCATGGATAGAGCGAGTTCCCAAGGGGAGCTGAAATCACTATCCACAAAGGCTTAAGGAGAGCTTGTAGGGGAGCTATCGCTTTCACCTTATTGTAAAAGTCAGTCCCTGTTTCCTAAGCAAAAATTAACAGGGTAATCAGAGACTTTTGTGCATGAGGGACTGCAGGATAAGGAATCTTTTAGAGTATTATGGGACAGAAGAGGAACATTGGAAATGCAACACTGATAACGGGAGTTAGCAGCGATTTGCTAATCAGAAACATCGAAAAAATCATCAAAATTCATAGTTTTATATGTTTGGTTACTGGCCTGGAATATGCCAGTAACCTGCCAAGGTAAGTGGCTTGATGAAATCGTTATATTAACGACAGGCAAGTACTTTTTCTGCTTCTGTAATTTATATACGTCGTATCAAAATTCCGACTGAGATCAAAAAGGCCACTTCTTCGGAATATCCCGATTTCAGCGTGATATGTGACACCATGATCAATGCAGTTTGACCGCAAAACAAACGTTATTGATCTTTGTTTATTCTGTGCTGGGGTAACCCACAAGTCAGACTGTTTAGAGTACATGTAGATTTGAGACGGCCCATCGCTGTATGCTATTAGGAAAGACGGGAATGACAAAGTCCTTCATTTTTTCACTAAATGGTGGTTGTTTATACATTAAAGCAGTTAATGGATTTGTACAAACTTATCCCCGATTTATGAGTTTAAAATGCATTTCAACATTTTTTTTTCGTTCTTAGCATACGCGCAATCCCTTAATATAACGTGTGACAAACAGATTCTTACTTGCCAGGCAACAGTGACGACGTGCAGTGATTGCGCAACACAAGGACAACACGCGAATTGTAAAACAAATTGGTTACTTATGGCTATTCAATAACATGGGGCATTTGCCTTCATGGTTTATATTAAAATTCTGTGGTTGAATCGACAGGACTGCATTAAGAGAAATGAAGGAGATTCCAGAAAAGACAGCGCCCCCAATTTTTCTTGGAACCCTGGTTTTTTTTACATATTGGAAATGTTACCAATGTATTAGATAACCCCTGAAGTGAATAAGCCGAATACGGCCGTCTTTATGTAAAAGGATGATGATTTAGTACTTTATGTCGTGAACGACAGAAAGTCAAAGCATGGTCTTCTATGGGGAACGAATATATAGAGGAAAGTTCAAAACAAGGTTTGAGGTTGTCTTTTTGCACCTGTTGGTCCGATACTCCTTCGAAAACATTCTCGGTAGGTGGGTCTACAACCGATCCAATGAAATTTGAGAGGAAATGTATCCTAACAAAACTCCTCCTGTCACTTTACATTTAACCTAGATGACTTTCGACCTGCAATATGAGACTGTGCTAGATGTATGAGAATTTCTGCCTCTGATAGTATTTACTTGGCAGCCCATATGAAATGGATATTGGAGTGTAAGATTTGCCACTACCAAACTCAGAGGGATTCGGTGACAGAGGACGGAACAAATAGTGGTCTTGGGTGAGAGACAGGCCAAAATGCATAGGGGTTTTTCCAAGTAACAAATATGCAAAATTTTCAAACAAAAATGCCATCTTTGGGTGGGTTTTTGCAAAATGTTCTAAAAAATGAGGTCTGTGGGTGAAATTGGGGGGGGCACTCAATATGAAATGGATATGGGTGTAAGCCTAAGGCTTGTGCTATTCAAAACCAACGGCATTTCGGGTGACAGAGGATGAAAAAAATAGGGTCTTGGAATCACACAATTAATAACTCCCCCCCAAGACTGTTGTACAAAACGACCTTCATCAAACGTCAATTTTCTCGGCTATAAAGAGAATGGTTATTTTCAAAACTGGAGTTTGGGGAAGGCGTAGGGACACATACATCTTCAAAAAAAAGAAAAAAGTCATGATGGAAGGCTGATTTTTTTGAGGTTGGTACAGAGCACGAAAAGATTTGCCATGTTTTCAAAACGGTCCCGCCGAGTTTGAGTGTTAATAGAAATTTAAATTGCACAGGTTTCCCCCAACCCTCAAGAAATTATACAAAAATGGCAAGACAAAATCTTACCACCCAAAAGGTTTTGTTACTAGTCAACACATTATTCTATAAATTTCAAATTCATTTAAAGACACAAATTTTGTGACTCTTCATTTAGACAAGGGCCATATTTGGGAGTGCAAACACTCTTCGGCATATTGACAGTCGTCTTGCTACCACATAGTTTAGTTAGTGGTGTGATATTCCTTTGGGTGAGAGACAGCCAAAATTGTCATAGGGTTGTTCCAAGGACAAATTTGTAAAAAATTTTCCAAAAATGGTGGCTGGTGAGATTTTTGCAAACTTTTCTAAAAAAAAGAGGCTTGGGGTGAAAATTGGGGGTGGAGGGGTCACTCAATATGAAATTGATACGGGTGTGTAATGTTTGTGCTACCAACCAAGAGCATTAAACGGGATCGACAGAGGACTGAAAAAAATAGGGGGTCTTTGGGTGAAGACAGCCAAATTGCCCCATAGGGGTTTTCCAAGTAACAAATTTGCACCCAATTTTCCAAAAAAATGGGGTCTTTGGGTGCCGATTTTTGCAAATTTTTCTAAAATAGAGGTCTTTGGGTGAACATTTTTAAAATGTTCTCCCCAAATAGCTGGGTTTTGGGTGACATTGGTAAAATTTTCACCAATATGGGGTTTTGGGGACAGCAATGACTGAAAAAGGTGTCTTATGAATCACTTCAAAAATGGGGAGTGCCCTCTTCCCCCAGACTATAAGTGGGATATCAAAAACTGACTTGGACAGGAGATACACACAGCTCATGTAAGTGCAACCTCTGCAGCTGTATTTGGCACATTCTTCGACCAATAATACACATTGCCAAATGAGCTGTGCGATGCCCAGGGGGTGCGATGTTCCTCCTGGCTCACGCAGTCCACGCATGCTTGTGTTCAATTCTGTCCCCACAATTACAAAAGTATAGTTTAGGACCCTCCATAGTCTTAAATCACCCCGAAATCGATCCACTCTCTTTCCCTCTTCTATCCAATGGGCGTCTTTAGACCATTGTTTTGTTTGAAAATAGTCCTTAAAAGTGAGGGGAAGATCGTCCAAATTTTCACTTTCACGCTACTGACAACCAGATTTATAAACACTCCTGGCGAGGCTTGGCACTGCATGTAGTTTTAAGCATTTTTGTATTCTATGCCAAAACATGCGCTTTATTAGCCCCAATCGAATGCCCCTTGTGTTGTCCCTCTAACTTTGACCAATCAGGGCTGGTTTACCAGAAGTAGTTCGGTCGAACGTCAGTTGAAAATGGCGTCTTCACTTTCGAACTAGTGCGTTTTTACTCTCTAATTCTTCTTCCTGAACCACATTTTTTACAGTTTGTTGGGAGACCCTGTTTCCAGTACGGCATATTAATTTTATCTATGTTATGTAATTGTTTCATGATTTTGTTCACATGGTTGGTGTCTTAAGGCATAATGTTGCCGATTTCTGGTGATTTTCAAAAGTTGGTTTAAGGGGGAATCAGTTCAAATGCGTGTCTATTAATTACAATATGCTTACTAGGACATGTAGTTCATGATTAATGTAGGAACGTCATGTATGCAAATATTCAGAAATAAGTAAGCCTGTCATAAATGAATCAATTTAACATTACAGAGTTCAAGTTCGTTTAAATTGTCCGTTTAAACGAGGTAAAGGTCAACGAAACTTTAATGTTGGGCTTCCGTGGACGAGTAGCAGGGAAATTGGACTATAAACACGGGCCAACCTTTTTTACACTATCAGGGCCAATGAACGGGTGTTAATCATTGGAAGCACCCTGGTCCCGTAGGTGGTTCACATGTAAAAGAAAGCGAGGGGGGGCAAGACTAGAGGAAGGAGCAATGAGGGAGGCCGAGTGTCGATCACAGGCATCGCTAGTTGTAGTGCGCGGCTCTTCTGTTTTGGCAGTTGAAACAAAAACGTGTATACGGGCGCACGACCGGTGTTCAACCCCCCTTTTTTACCATGCCAAAACAGGGGCCCTCTCCCTTAACTACATTGATGTAAAGACTTGCTCGCTACATCCCACAGCAGATCCATCTGACATCCCCAACTTAATGACAAAAAGGACATTTGGTGCTACATGGTGAACACATCTCGCTGCGGCCGTTAGATAGATAGAAGATCAAAAGCTGCTCCTCATTTTTCACTAGCTTGCAAATACTCTGATAATAATAAGACTTGTAAACATGTGTTGAGTATGTCAAGTAGGAGCTCACCTAATGAAGAGATTTTTTGTTAATTTGATTTTCGGGTTGCCATAGCACCCGGATCCATGATTTTTTTAAATTTTCATCGCTGGTGAGACCTTGACTCCCCCCATAAAATAAAAACTAAAGAGAAATGTCCCACAAAATGGCCCATTAGGTTGGTCATCATGAATTACTATTGTCCAAGGACATCGCCGGATAGGAATGAAGGACGCCCTCTGTAGTTTTCATGAGAATTAATTTGAAACATTCCGCATTATAAAGGGACATGCTCAAGTTTCCTTTTCGTGGTTGTTCAAAAAATTAAACTTTGCAAAAATATAAAAAAAATAAAAAATTATTTAAAATTATAATACGTGCGTCAGTGGGTAATTGAAATTTGCCACTATGAACCCTTTCCCCCCCCAAGAACACAATGCCGCTTTGCAGGATGTGCGTTTATTAATTAGCGAACATATGAGAGCATGTCTGGTTCTTGGGGGTGAAAGACCCTATTTTTGCATTTTTGTTTTCTGGGGGGCATGAACACTAAATGGAATGGCCAAAAACAACAACAAACAACCCTATTACATATACATCCCATACACCTATTAGGGTAAGGTACGCTACTAACGCAGGGGCTCCGTTTAGTATCCTTGGATGGGCACAAGTTAACACCCGCTGGCCATGCAGGTTCTGGGTATCATAAATCATACTAAATCAGGGGGTGTATATAATGGTGAATGAAGCATTGAACTGGACATGTGAATGAGATTTTTAATTGTTTTAGACGAGGAGAGTTAATTTGCTCATGATATAAATAGCGCGGTCATGGGCATTAAGATGCGAGACATTGTGTTGTTGCATAAATAGAGTTGCGTGTCAAGACGGTTATATTTAATACAAATAGTAGAACTCATTGTAATACATCCGCATAAGCTAATAGGTTATTGGGTATTGTTATAAAGGGCTGCTCGTTGTAGCCTCTTGGTAGCTTATGATGGACAAAAGGTCTATCTAGGCATCACTTACAATCTCCATAACAAAGGGCAGCTATGCAAAATCTTCCTGGTTTCTTCATTTTAAATCATAACTGGTCGATGCAATGGAGGCATGCTCGTAGCTTGCTTTTTTCCAGAGAGCATTGCACCTGAATATTTTCTCAAGACTTTCTCATTTTTTCTTGATACAAGGGTTATTGTGAGGATAAAAAACACCTGCATTACATGATAAAGTAGTTGTAAAACACCAAGTCAAAATTTATGATGAATTAACTAGGATGATGATAGAGGGGGCTCCTTCATTTATTATCCGGCGATGTCCTTTGAATGTCAAAGCTCTACAGAACATATTGATTTTCCGGAGCAAAGTTTTACAAGCGAAAAAAGTTATGGCCGTTAATGATCTCCAGAAACAGTTAATGCTTATGTTTAATTATGCTATTTAGTTAACATTTTGTTCTTTAAACTTCAATTAGTAATTTGCAGGAATTATAGTAAATTATGAATACAAAATTATATAAATAATCACTGTGTTGATAGGCTAGAAAATCAATTATGTTGTCATTGTATCAAAAATGCAGGGTGAAAACAATAAAATACATTAATAAATATAGCTGCTGAAAAAACAATAAAAAACATAAGAAATTAGGCGTGTTCTCACAGACGCAATGACCTTTAATTGATCATAAAATGGGAACGGAATGTCCATTTTCACCAAATAAAAAGGGACAAAAGAAAGCTAAACATTGTAGCAGGCCCCTGACAGTGAGCTCAGCAATTGGTGAAACCTCAGGGGCACCGCCCCATTGGACGATTGCGTAAAAAACTTATTGCATAAATGCTATCTGCTGCTATAGCATAGCTCATTATGCAAGCATAGCATTAGCCGTAGATGAGCCGGTTGCTGTAGTGCCCCATTGCATTATGGGACGTTGCAGTGTCGATTTGAGGGTTTACATGCACAATGCATGTAACATTTGGCCCTTGTGCATGTAAAATTTTGTTGTCGCTGTGCATGTGCTAAATTTTGTGTAATTCAGCATATTTTCAAGGAAAAAGTTCTAAGTGCATTTAACTTTAATTTCATAAAATCGGCACTGGGGTGCCGTTGTTATGTCCCTTACCTGGCGAGGTCTTGTAATATTCCCAACCGCGGAAGCTCCAAACGGAGTGTGAATTAATGAACGTGGAAAGAAATTTGATACGGGAATCGGCAGACAGCCACGGTCAATTCCCATTGATGTTGTTATCCTGTTGTAGCAATGTAACAAAATTAAGACCAAATGCATCTTACATCACAAGACTTTGAAATAGATTCTCCACTAACCTTGACTGGATGTCTGTTTTTTCACCCCATTTTCCCCCTCTTTTTCAAGCCCGTCCTCTCCCCAAAAGTTTTAAATTTATAACTGGGTTTGAAAGTGTTCACGGGAGGGATCTGGGCAATCCTCTACTTTAGGGGGTTATTATTTCATGCTATAGCTGCCTAGGCAAGGCTAAGTAAACGTGTACGCTTAGACTTAGTTATTCCGTAAATACTTTACGGATAAAGCGTTGACGCGTTGCACACTTTACTTAGCATGGCAGCTATTAGCACGAAATAATTAAAAAACCCCTAAAGTAGAGGATTGCTGGTTATATGTCTAGTCTGCCAACCGTTGCTTCAGAATGATAGATTAGAAAGATTTCATCCCTATATAGGTCAGGGCTACATCTATACTAGCCTACTCTGGACTGTAGGTGTAGACTGGAGTTCTGGAATGCTGACACTGGACACTAGTGACAGGCAGGCCGGCCGGAGGCAGCTTGGCAATTTTATCGTGATTATAGAATAGCGATGGATGGAATACTTACTATTGCTACCACCAGTGAATATAACAAACTAAGTTGGGAATTGTATCACCCTGTTCATCACACATTGCCTCACGAAGTTGGAATGAAAGTTCATCACCGAGATTCACCCCCGGACGACTGGACCTCATGCCACCACCTGTCCCATTCAACCAGTTCTGGGCCCAGATTTCTACGTGCATCCGGAGCACTTTAGCCATGAGTGATTTCTCCTTGTTCTTACGCTACCCTGTTCCTATTTTGAATATGTTCAAGTTCCGATGTTCCAGTCTGTTATATTTTGACGCGGGGGGGGATTCGAATACTATACAATTGTGAAGAACATAAAATTTTGAACCCAGACCTGCAATACCAACACTGTGACGCGAGGGGCACATGTGCGTCCAGTTGGATATGACTGCCGACTCATGATCACAAAGGTTGTGGATCGAGCCCCGCGTGCTGCGGAAAATGTGTTGCGGCACTTGCGGCAAGGCGAACTTTACTCACTTGCTTCATCGACCCAAGCGAATTCGCGGTAGCTGGTTAATATGGGGAATGTTACAATTTTAAGTGCTGATAGGATTTTGTGCACTGGCCAGCTGCCGGCCCTAGATGAAGCGAAATGATTTGTGACGTTTCTGACGGCAGCGTAATAATAATAGGCCAACCAGCGCTGTCTTGTGTGATCGGATGAAATGGCGCTTTATAAAAAAGCATATATATTATTAGTTAGTTGTTGTTTTCATAATCTGCATATTTTCTACTTTCAAAAAATGGAAAAAATGGTGACGATTGAGATATGAACGATTTCAGCTGCTCCATTTTTCATTTTTAACCCATTCCATGGAAATCAGTTCATCATTAATGAAATAATGGTAAGAACTCTTTCTGACCTTTGCTTCACGAGAGGAGTACCTTGCAGGTATTAGATTATAAATTTAAAACATTGTAAACATCAACAGTCAATTGGCCTACACCCTGGTCAGATGTGAAAACAAGATCTTCTTTCTACAATAACTTGATTCTCTCTATTTTAGCTCAAATCGCTCAAGTCAAAGCGTAAGAACTTTGAAGACAATTCTTCAAATCAAATGTATAAATCGAGTTTGAAGGAGACCTAAATGATGAACTAAGAAAATTTTTGCCTTATGACTTATCCAAGCTCAAAAGCCCATTTTACCATAACATTATAAAGTTTTGAAACTGAACTGAATGACTTTGTGGACTGGGGTAGAAATATCAAGTGCTTAGAACGGTGAACACCGTTCAAAATAAAATAATTTTTAAAACATTATTTTCATGTATTATTGATTTTGACCGGTTGTCACCGTTATAAAGACACTTTGATAGTGTGATCAATAAAGTTTCATTGTGATTTTTGCCATATATTTATTGCAAAGAATTCTTGTCAAAATCTGTTTAAATCAGTTGTTGTTAGGCGCGGATCTAAGGGAGGGGCGGAGGCGGCGCGCGCCCGGTAATTCGTTGCATCAAAATCTTGAAAAAATCAGACCATTGTGGACAAGTTTCCTCCTTCAGCCCCCCGGTAAGGTTGGGACGTTTTTCAAATCCTGGACCAGCCCCTGTGTTGATCCATTAAAGTTTTTTATGATCCTTTCCTTTGTCGAATATGTGCTGCCCCAATGTTGCAAAACCCACTTACAACTTTCATCTCATCATTGTTTTGACACGACAGAATTTTTGTTATACTTTTAGCAGCATGCCCAGGGCCACAATAAACACTTTAGGAAGACTATCATGACAATATGCTATGAGTGAGGTATCTATTAATTTACCACAAAATGTGGTTTACTGTGCATATGTAAACGCCATTGGAAGGGAAAAATGGGAAGGTGCGATGTAACACAAACCTTTCATATATATTTCATTTTTAAGCATTTCTTCATTTTTCAGATATGTATGTAAGATAAGTATTACGATTTATGTCAGAAAAGTAACGGTTGAATGAGCATATGGAGGATCAGGTCAGCAGTATCATGACACAATTTTTATACCCTATAGGGATAGTTTTTATTAAACTATATAGCACCAAAAATGAATTTTTACCACCAGAGCAAAAACAATTAAGGCACTATTAGTGATTTGCTAAATCAGCAAATTTGACTTAAAAAAATATCAAAAATCAGATTTTTACATGTTCTCTAAAAAGTACAGGTATCCGAACATACCCTGCAAAAGGATTAAGACCAGATAGATGCAACTAATAAGGACAAAATCGAAACATTTTAGTCTACTGTCCGTACGGACACTTACTACAAGTTACAACACGTGAATTGAATTGAGGGATCATATCTGTGAACACTACCGTTTTTTCCTTTGTGTTAATTTACATTGCAAACAGTAAATCCCCTTCACTTGTTTTCCCTATCGTCCCTCTAATATCTTATGAGAATTTCAGACTTATCTTTAAATTTTAAGCCATTCCTGAAAGTTTTAAATATGTGACTCTTTCGGTGAAATCACTGATGTGTTTTAAGTCTATTTTCATATCCGGAGTATTTTATTTAGCAGCATTTAACAATTGTCACCATGTTATATACCTATATAGTTGTTTGTAGAAGAGATGAAGATGAGATTTAACAATAGTGCAGCATATCTGTGACTGGTGATTTTTAATTATATATATGGCCAATATTATATAATATCGATATTCTCATTGGCGGCCCAGATACTACCACTTTCCCTATTAACGGCATAACACGTTTATCAAGTAAACGGATAGAATCACTTGTACACTGTTAAAAATAAACCTGTAAAAAACAGGCATTTGACTGGCAGCTGGGACTCGCTACATGCAGAACGTAACATAACTGGAGCCGTAAAAATACGAAACCATTGCAGGGAACGTAAAATAACGGCGTAAAATCTCATCTTCAACGTTATTGTTGGTTTTTGACTTGTTTAAACAATATTAAGAATTAAAACGTCATTACAATCCTCTGACCAAATGGCATCATACAAACGTTGTATTTACGTTACCACGTGGTTGTAAAAAAGTTATATTTCAGCCAAACAATTTTATATGAGAAAAAAAGGCAATAAACAAAGGGAAAACGTGAAGAAATAAAGATTAAAACCAGTTTATACACTTTGTTATAAGTTACAAAAGAACGTAATATTACAGAAAATATAATAACGGTCAGCGGGCCTTTTTTCAAAATGTGTAGTATTGTTTTTAGCCACTGTTTATTTACATTTTTTGCTTCCAAATTGTAATTTTATGTTAGGTATAGGTAATAAAGCGTGAAGATCATTGAATAATTGGGGTTTATCGTAATTTAAAAGGTAAAGTCTGGTAAAAATAGGAACATTTTTAACAGTGTATATACATGTGGTTATAGAAAGTTACATTAAAAATGTGAGTTTTATCCCCGAGGTTTTATCAAGTTTCCCATCGAAAGGTAAATGTTATAGGGCCTAATGGTACTATTTTGGGTCTTGTGGATATGATATGTGAAAATGAGTGTAACCAGATCCTTCTTGACAAACGGTCCCTCTGGGATGGTTAAGTTGAGAATAAGAAAAATCTGCAAAATTGTCTCCATTTTTTATAAGTAGAAACTTATCAGAAATTATTTAAATTTAGATTTAGACTAACCCTTACTCTATCAAACATTTTTGAAAAATCTGGACCTCGGCTAGGCAAATCATTGGGCCTCATGCACACACCAGGGACTTTAGGGATAAAGATTGGCAATTACCGACCTCCCGTCGGCAAACATGTGTGGGCAGACGAGCTGATATCGGGTTGCAGTTTCATAACGGCTTCGAAGCGAAACACTCTGACTAGAAATCTAGGGTAGGGGCCAGTCAGAATTATGTCTCGCTAGTTCAACTTCACTGCGCTAAAACAATGGAACCGCTGAAGCGAATCTGGGCTAGAAGTAGCCCATCCGAGGAAAGTGTTAAACACAAAATAAAAAAGCAAAATTGGATTTCAATGATATGACATAATAATTTATATTGTGTCTCTCAAATGTTGTCTCAACTTAGGTTACTCCATTTCTGGTATAAAATTAGACTGATTGAGCCCATATTTATTGGTCGAGCTATGAGGTGTTAAAATATTGACAAAGTCGAGCCCACTATTTTAACACTCATAGCGAGACCAATAAATATTGTGCGAAAATCATCAAATCATTATGTTTTGGATCCAGTATTTTCCCACACATGGCCACCCAACAAATATAATAATGGGGTAAATTGAGCCCAGGAAATTGAGCCGAGTTACAAAATATTTTTGGCAGTCCTTTAAAAGATAACGAAAGCTATTGGCCAACATTTGTCGTCTTAAAGCAATAATAAATAGCACATTTTTTTATAGATTTTTACACGGTTGCATGGCTAGTAAACTTTAGTGGTTAAGCTCGAAAATATATGTGTCGCAAACGAAGGGATTTTGTAATCAGAATATTTAAGGTGATTGGGTCACGTTAGCTGAGCGCACCAGTCCCCAAGCAGATATTTCTGCCAAATTTGTGACTTGGCGTTCCTAACTGTCCGCGCGCGTAAAAACCACCCTTGCGTACACTGTACGTCTTCCGAAGACAGCAAGCACGCTTTGGTCCTTTACCTGTTTCCAATGAAGTACAAAAGTAGGCTATGCTGTTCACAGAATTTAATGCATTATTAAACAAAATTGAGTCACAGATTACATTGCTAGTTATAAACGGGCCATCAAGTAACTAAATATCCTTCTTTTCCGAAAATAAGCAGCTTCTCTCCTGATTTTTTTCAACACACTTTTTCAATGCCTTATCGGGAGGTGTGTTTTCTTTATCATTTCTATGTCAGGACTCAGAAATGTATAATGAATACATCTCAGATGACAAGAGTATTTTGCTTTCCAACAACATTTTACCTATTAGATCTTATAGAGATAAACATGATGATTAATATGATCTTATATAGGGTTTGTTGAAGGAAATAATTATCACTTGTCATTTTACCGAATTTCCAGCAGTAAAGTTAAATGACGATCCTCATTATTTTGCCTCGTGTAAAATCCAGGAATATCCGAAAAAAAAGTCACATTTATACACTTTCATGTAGGTATAAGACATTTTTTCAGTATTCCAACAGCAATTATGTCATTTTATGGAAAATGCTAATTTACTAAAAAGAAGGATAACTTTACGGCCGGAAATGACCGTAAAATAAAAAGGAATGTTGATTATCTTTTCGTGAAGATTTCAGTTACTTGGATCCTGATACTACAATCACGAAATCCGGACACGTCCTTGCTTTCCCTTTCTCACCATTCCATAATTTTTTTCTTTCCTTTTCTTACCATAGTCTTTTTTATTGATTCTCATCATACATCACAACAACATACCAATATTAAAGATTAAAAATTACAAAGAGAGAAAAAACAATCCCCATAGTTTTAATCAGTGCGCACATTTTGCGGGCCTGTATTTGTTCGCGTGTCAGCTTAAGCGTTTGCCATGCGTGACACTTGTGGCGTTTTACGCACTTCAATATCGCGTTGGTATTTTAGACTACCAAAAATGCCGTTATTTTCGAAAATAACAGAAAAAGTAGTTCGGTGACCCCTACTTTTTTCTTCAGTAATGGACAGATCTTGTTAGTGCATGCGCAAATGTTATTAAAATTTGGACAAAAGTTATCGAACCGATTTTTTTTTTAATATTAAAAAATGTCCATGAAAAAAATTAATTTTCCATAGACGTGTGTACAAATTTTTGGAAAAAATAGGTGTTTTTAATCGAATTTTTCTCAAAAACGAGTTCGGTGACCCCATATTTTTATTTCTGATATTTGACGTAGATCGATGAAAGTTCATTTATACGAAATCTTAACAAAATCTATCGAACGGATCTATCGTGACCCAATCACCTTAATATCGCAGATATCCAATCATAATTCAACCAAAATCGGGGGGGGGGGACTCTAATCATGGGGGGGACTCATATATGAAAGTGATGGGTGTGCGGATTGACTTTCAAGGTATGGGGCATTCGCTAAGGAACTTTAAGGAAAAAAAAAAGGGGGTTGGTAATTGGTGAGGGGATGCAAAAAACTGGGGGTCACTGCTGTGAGACCTCTCACCATTTTGTGAAAAAAAGGGGTTCATTTCTAAAACCCATGCAGTTTATATTGTTTATAACATTAAATAAAAAGAGGGGCTTTCTGTGGGAGCAGAAATAGGAAAATGACCTAAGGTGGTCATTCGGAGAGTTCAAAAAGGGGGTCTTCCAGTGGCAGGTTAAAAAGGGGGGTGTTTGTTTCAGTGACAGCAGGTTTAAAAAAGAGGGTACATAGTGACGCACATCCCCGTCACCTATTTGTAGGGAGTGGCATTCAAAGGCTGCTGGAAACGCCTTCCTTCCAGTATACATAGCCTGGAAATAGCGCCAATTACGCGTCTATATATACGGCTCAACCAGTAGTTGTTAATTGGTCAGGCAAGTTCAGTTAGAGGTCATTTATTGATTGTGGCCACAGTTCATCAAGGCAGGACATAAACTTAGTATGCCCTATCTGCAGCTCTGCCGTTAGTACAATCTGGGATCCAAATTCTAACTACAAAATCGTTTTTATTTTAATGATTACATACGCATTTGGAGCATTCTCGTTAGCAGGTGGCCTACCTGTGGGAAAGATATCAAATTTTGAAAAAAACAATTGCGGTCGCTCTTCAAAAAATGTTGCTGTTCATTGCATGTTATTCATGGTAACAATACATGTGAGCCCTCTTTTATTCTCTGAGCAGAATGAATTAAAATGTAAAACTTGGCTCAACTTACCCCTCGGGATTCGCCCCAAGAACTGTCCCAATCCCGGTGTCCCAGGGTCCAATCCATGCAGGATTATGAACCCGAACGGGGGGGGGGGGGATTTTTTGATGAATTTGGGGGGGGGTGGTAAACCTGTACACGAATGGGAAATTTAATACACTGATCTGAGACCGATCTGTTTCAATGGATAGCCCTACCCGGGCCTACCCTATCCGAGGAACCTATTCAAATGATATCCGAGCCGACCTGGGGCCAAGCTATTTTACCATTTGAATTTTACTGGGATTTTAGGCATCCCATTTGAGCAGTTATGGCCTTTTATTCTGTTTGGAGATGATATCAACACAAAAATCCACATTCTAACAGAGTCCTGCTGATTTTATTCTCCACTGAAACTGAAAAATTGAAAATTTGATTACCATCAGACTAACAGAGAAGTGGGAATTTGACAGGCCTACCCTATATATTTAAATTGTCTCGAGACCTGCCGCGTTTTTTGTAAATCGGTGGTTATACCCGACCAGGGAATACCCAGTACCCCCACGACGACCATAGGCGGGTTATAGAAACTACGGGAGCTCATTTTTCTATCGATATACAAAACATACTGATGTGCCGAAAGAAAGCTCAAATTTTTTTTTTTTCAGGGGTGAAGGGATTGGCAGGTAGAACTCTTTGGTTATTTTCCTAACTGAGTAATTGACAGAAAAGGAAGGACAAAACAGTGTTTTCAAAGATATAAAATCTCCATGATCAATTACCTAGGCCTATACTGTTACAAACGTGCAAAATCTGATTTAAAAATTATAATAAGAAAAAAATAAAAAAGTACAATTTAAAGTCTGACTCAAGAGATTTCGAAATATATTTTTTTGGGTAATAATGAAAAATAGTCAACTAGAACAAAGATACTAACCTTAGAATGCCACATCCGAAATTTGGAGATTGAATAGGATTTTTCGTTTTGATGCAGTAAAACATTTATGTGTAGTATTGTGTCCCCATAGGATACTGTGTATAACAAAAATTCCGGATCCGGAATTTTATAAACAAAGTTGTGTGATTTCTATATGAAGGAATTCGATAATTAAGCTTAGCAATTTCACACAGTAATTAGTATATGGGACAAGCATATGTAATGCAAAAAACCACGATTTTTTTGGAAATGTGAGGGCGCCCTCCTCAGGAAATCTCTGAGTCGCCTGTATGAATTGCGCTTTTGCGTTCTCAAATGAACGACAGAAATTTTATCAGGGACGTTATGAGGATTAAAAATAGCGGGCGCTATGACAAAACCTGAAGAGTCTATTCGCACCGTAGCGGTGGGAATAAGTATTTTGTTTTGTAATTCGCACCGTAGCTAGCGGTGTGAATAAGAAAACTTCCTAAATTCGCACCGTAATGGTGCGAATAAGGATTTGTCTTGTAATTCGCACCGTAGCGGTGCAAATACCAATTTTTTGCCCGTTGTTTAACGTCACCGTGGCGGTGCGAATGTTGTTCTTGGGTTTTTGTTGTTGATAATTTGGACTGTTTTACTCCAAACATTTCTTCCCAATTGATTTTATCTTAGTCTTTTTTTACATTTTTGTAACTTGTGTTTTGATCAATTGTACTTGACAATTTCTCTCTAGTTTTTAGTATATTAATTTTTAAATGCTATTTTAGGCCAGTGGAAGTTGCTTAGCTAGTTCCCTGCCTAATTAAAGCAATATTAGCACAGTTTTTGAAGGGCGCCCCCATTTTTCAAAAATTGGAGATTTTGACAAGGGTTGCATGGTAACTGGCTAGTAAACTATACGGTGAATGGTTATTTTAAGCTAGAAAATGTCTATGTGTCACCAAAAACGAAGGATTTGATACAGAAAATTATTATCGGGGATCCCCGATAACGGCTGCTGGAAACGGCCTGCCCCTTCCAATGTGAAATAGCGGAAATAGCGCCATGTACGTGTCTACGCTCATCTATTGAGTTGTTAATAGTTCGGGCAAGTCAGGTTAGAGGTTATTTAGATTTCTCGAGGTGGCACTATTTCACTCATGGACGGACATAACTAGCATTTTCCAGCTCTCCGTTAAGTCCAATCTGGGATCCCAATTCTAATTCGCTTATTTTGTGAAAATACGCATTTTTAGCATTCTCGTTCGCAGGTAAGTTTCCTAGACAATTGCCAATGTGTAACTGTGCAAAAATATAAATTTGAAAATTGGGGGCGCTCTCAAACATGTGCCAATATGCTTAACAAAACGGGTATTTTTGCAGGTTTATTAATTTCTCAAAGTTTAAAAATCATTCAAGCTTTTTGCACCATGTATGATGACATGTGGGACAAAAATCTGGCGGAGCGGAAGTTCATTTTGATAGTGACTACGTTGTATACTGTGAACCACCTTCCCAGGAGGGATGCTGAATATTTGTTTTTATATCAAGTTTTCAAGAAAAAAACACCCTTTTTTTATGAAAATATGTACTTCAAAATAAATATTAGTACTTTTTTTTAAAGTTATTCATTTTTATTTCTATTACTTTTTTAATAAATAGCAAATCTGGCTTTTTGTCTCGCCTGAACTTGTTCGGTAGGGTTAGAGACTTAGTATTGTTATTGCTGTATTTTCATTGTATTTTGTATTATTTTTGTTTTTTGAGGTTGTTATATTTAGTTATTTTAATTTATCATTGTATTTCTTTTTAAACAATTCTTCCAAAATTGCACTTTTTCCCTCAAAACATGCATCCTTTTTCGACTCTGAGAGAAGAGTGATATCAATTCCGGGGCGGAAGAAAGAAGACACACGTAGCTCAGGTTCAAACGCATGAAGAAGGCCCATTTGTCGTTTGGTGCGAATAAGAAGAAATTATTAGCAATTGGCACAGCCACGTACAGAATAGCCACTTCTGACCAAACCTGGGTCAGGGGTACATCAGCGTGTTTTGTTGTTATGCCTGAAGAAACAAAAGTTGTGGTCGCTTTTTTGTCGTCTCAACTGGCGTTTGCAGTAGAAACCGTATTTGACTGAAGCCGAGAGTCATTTTTATGACTTGGTTATTTCTGATGTTGACCTGAATTTGCAGAAGCGCTGAAAGACAGGTAAAAAATGAAGTCGACCTGCCACAAGCGGTTAAAGACAGCGCGCGGCTTTTATATACCCAGGCTTCGAAATAGATGAATAGGCATTGCCAATCAATTGCCAAACAAGAGATTATCCGTCGAAGTTATAACCACTTCCTATTCAATTCACTGCTACACTGGCACTGTGCTGCCGACCACCGAGCCGTGACCACTGCCTCTGGCCGTGACTAGAGTACAACGGAGTCATAATGAAATTTCGGGCATGTCAACGAGTTCATTATCAATCTTTTGCCTTTCCATTTACGAATCACCCTCATTTCTAGATAACAAACATACATAAGCAAATCGTGGTGTGCACGAATCCCGACAAGATATCTCCAAAATTCCTGACAAAAATA
>JAMKCH010022404.1:0-19072 GCA_023653785.1 Ophioderma brevispina | reverse complement strand
AAGTCCGGAAATATTGCTGCCAGAAATTTTTGAAAAATATTTCTGTAAAAAGTAACATTTTTATTTTTGTTTTTTTGTTATTGTTTTCTCAAACAGATTTTCCGTAAATTTACGGAAAATCTGTTTATTAATTACGGAAATTTTTAACAGTGCAAAAACATATACCACAGGGGTACACGTGACCATGGCATTTAAGTGTCTGAATTCGCGGCATTTTACTCTTGAATATCTTGAAAGGAAAGTATTTTATAATAGTTTCTATTAAAGAGGACGGCCTAAACATCAAAATTCCAAGTCCATGCATTCCAGATACATGTTGGGATGAATACATATAGAGTGGTTAAGGTGTCACAATTTGGGGGTCGCATGGGGATCCACAATAAAATGACTCGCGACTCACCTGACAGTTTTGAGAAATTGCTGTTGAAATCCTTGACTAAAAAAACATACACTGTTTCACTACAATCGTACTCTAGGTGATTGTATAGTATGAAGGTTAAAAAATTGTTGCCTTTTATATGTCGACCACACTGTTAAAAAAATTCCGTTAAATTTACGGAAATGTTCTGGCAGCAGTATTTCAGAACATTTTTAGGGTAATTTACAGAAATTTAGTCAATTAACGGAACTTGACAGTATTTTTACAGTATTAGAATTTGTTCTTTCATTTGTTCTTACGGAATAAAAATGAGTATTTAAACAGAATTTTTCCGTAATTAAAATTACGGAACCAAAAAATAAAAGTCCGGAAATTTGCCTGCCAGAAATTTGAAATCATTTCCGTAATTTAACTTTTTTATGTTTTTTGGTTTTTTATTGTTATTGTTTTCTCAAACAGATTTTCCGTAAATTTACGGAAAATCTGTTTCTAATTTACGGAAATTTTAAACAGTGATTTAGGGAAAAATAGGGGCGTATGAAAAACTTCCATTACTTTTTTTTCATCTGACAGTTTGAAAATAGTTTATGACCCACTCCTTGCCCTGAAAATCTTTATTTGACACCGCAATCATCTTCCTAGGCTTATATAATACAGAATGTTCAGGTTGGTGTCAATAAGATGTAGGCCATCTTGGAAAATATCGGCACATGCAACAATTGTTCGTTTGGGGAATAATTTTTACTGAATCCTTACCAAGAAAAAAATTATTGTAAAGACCCAAAACTGCCTTCTAGGGTTATTGCTTTTAAGTGCTGCCACTTTAGGAAAATGGCGTCGATTCAAATTGCCACCACTTTTAATTTTGTCATCACCACCTGTTTTCATGAACTCTACAATCCCTACGGTTAATTTTGAGCTATTATGAATAATGTTATTATTCCGGCCCGGTACGCCTCTCCTTAACTGGTTGTGCTGCAGCACTAATCTTAAAACATGCTAATACCAAAGATATGGCTAATTAAATTAACGTGTCATTTTTCGAAATTAGCATGTCAAAATGTTCGTAACATGTTCAGCACGTTAATGACCCTATTGGCAACATACACGTCTGTTATTCGTTGCAGTGCAGACCAAATGGTGACCTGTATTATATCTAAGCAGTCATGCAGGCCGTATCGTGGTAGCACTCGAGCACCAATATAAAATAAAAACAGTAAGAGTTACGAGTGTGGTAAAATATCCGGTGAAACCTTTTCAGGGAATTGTTGAAACATGTGTATACGCCTACGGTTGATGCTTAAGTGATTAATAATGTTCAAGATGTTTTTTCCTTTTCAAATTCTATCTACAGGACCAGGGGCCATCTCCTGAGTTTGTTTGTTGCCGAGGATATAATTGACAAATTCATGTTGGTACATGTACATTGGGTATCGCCTAGTTGTATTCATGTAATAATGTTTGTTTGATGCAATTGAACATCCTCATACAGTGTTATAATCATCAACGGGGGATCAAAACGGCGGCTACATTCGCACTAGGAATATTAAAAGCTATTAACCCTAACTTCCTTTTGGTTTTCCTAGCCTATCTCCAAGAGGAAGTAAAGGGGTAAAGTTAAAAACTGAAAAAACCTGAAGGTCCCTGGCGGGATTCGAACCCGGGGCCTCCGCCCACCATCCATTACTAGGCATGCAAGCCACGAGGGATCGCTGGCCCGGCCAGCGATTTCGGGCCCATATGAGTGTTGGTGCGATGACGGTCCATCGCATCGTTCTTGGACTTAGTGCATTTTCCCTTTCCCCACTCCGCGTCATTGAGTTGTATTGGTGTTTGGAGGGTTGTGAGGGCTGAGCCTGGATTACAAACGTTTGTTAGACAAGTGAATAGATTTGGTGCTTTGATGTTTAGGCTTGTTATTGGAAGCTTATTTGCATGTTGTCATGCATCCCGATTCTCCCTCAGATAGCTTTCAATGTGATGACAGCTATGACATGAATATGTTGCATTCATTCAGTGGTCTGTGAAAAGCAAAATCTTTCCACTATAGTTGTCTGTCTTAACTGATATCTGAGCTGAAATAAATTACTAATCCACTGGTTTATTGGTTATCCCAAAGATTGTACCCACTCTGGCGAACCCACTTAGCCACCCTGCTAATATTTGAATAACATTGTTCATTTTCCTAACCCTAAAGCCTAACCGTATCGGGGGTCGGGCTCCTAAAGTGGAGTCAGAGTTCACATTGTAAGAAACCCAGCGTAATACATTGTTCCGAATCATGAGGCAATGCAACAATTTTCCTACCACATGTTAAAAATTTCCGTAAATAAGAAAACAGATTTATTTTCGTAAATTTACGGAAAATCTGTTTTAGAAACCCCTAAGAATAAAACAAAAACATAAAAAATTTAATTTACGGAAATATTTTCAAAAATTCTCTGCGCAATATTTCCGGAATTTTTTTTGGTTCCGTATTTTAAATTACGGAAAAAATTCTGTTAAAATACACAACACATTTTTTTCCGTAATAATGAGACAATTTTCCTGTAAAATTACTGTAACATGCGTTAATTTGACAGAAATTTCTTTAAATTTACCTACCACTGACTGGAAATACTTGCTGGGCCAAAAATTTCCGTAAATTTACGGACATTTTTTTTAACAACCAGTGGATGCTATCTTTGGCCCATATGCTTGCTTTCAAAGCTCGTCTGCTGTATGTCCTTTCAGATGAGACCGACACTCAATAAGAAATAGCCCATAGAATGATACTGTGTAAAATGAATGTTGGTCAAGCAAAATGGGGTCCTAATGACTTTCACGTCATAACATCCATAACAAAACCTCTTTTGGACCTACGATTTCACAGGGCAAATGAGAAAATAGTAACGTTAAATATTTTCGTAAATTAAGAAACCAGATTTTCCGTGAATGTTACGGAAAATCTGTTTTAGAACCATCAAAATAAAAACCAAAAAACATAAAAAATGTTAATTTACGGAAAGATTTCAAAAATTTCTGGCGCATATTTCCGGACTTTTTTTTGGTTCCTGTAAATTTTAAATACGGAAAATTCTGTTAAAATACACATTTTTTTTTCCGTAATAGGAGACAAATGTCCTGCAAAATTACTGTCAAAGTTCGTTTAATTGACGAAATATTCTGTAAATTTACCCTAAGAATGTCTGGAACTACTGCTGCCAGAAATTTCCGTAAATTTACCGGAAATTTTTTTAACAGTGTAGCTCTCTCATACCTTACTGGACGCCTACTGTACCCACGCCAGATCCTGGGCTTCTGGAGTTTATATAAAAAAATAATGCCTCCTGATCATCGCCCACCAAGCGAAAGCCATCAATTGCATTCACTCACCACCAGTATCGTGGGAAACAAACTTGCGTTTTGATGTTAGATGCGATAATGCAACGTCCTATTCCCTAAATCATAATATAAACAATCGGGCTTTTTATATACACCTTTATTGCCGTAAACGGCTTAAGCCTCATTTAGAAGGTGCTGCTGGCAACGCACGTGCCTATCCGCACTTACTTGACTACCTTCCCCATAGCATCTACCCAGATTTCGCTTGGGGTCGACGAAGCCATAGATTAAGTATCTTTCCCATGTTTATACACCACTAACTGGCTGCCGTAAGGATAAAAATCTTGATGGGACTACTTTCTTGCATGCCATCTAAAAGTTCTTTAAAAGTGTCTTAAAATGCCACGAGTTATATAAGAACGATGAGGATTTCATGATTACATGGTATACTGGTATTTTTCCTCAACTAAGTGGCATTTGGACAGTGAATTTTAGGCAATTTTACTCCGCGCTCATCAATTTTCCACAACGATCTGTCCATTACTCTAGCTTTAAGCGACTATATAGAATCTTGGGTTTGCCGGTCTGACGTGCGCGAGTTGGGATTCGTAACTAACAATTTTCTGTCATCATGTTCAAAATTTTGTTATTTGATTATTGTACACAGAACCACTCTTTATGTTAGGATCTGTACTAATAGCAATTAGTAGACCGTTATGTCACAGTCCCCTGAACTAGATTTTTTGAACTGAACTAGAATTTATGTGACCGGGCAGTGACTCTTAGAAGGCGCTGTAGCAATTAAAGACTAGTAGATCGAGCCTACTACTCGTTGAAAGTGATCTTACTAATTTTAAAATCGCAACACTATACGACTTCTAAACCAATTGAAACCAACTTAGTTTTGGTCTACGAATTATACTTCAAACCAGTGGTATTCTGCTACTTGATCTACTAGTTTTTTTGACGCCACATTTCCCGCCACTGTCTTGCCCGTTGCCTGTGTCTTGAAGGCACGTCACCGTCTCAACAAGAGCTCGTGACCAAAATGTCTTAAATATACATTAGACTAAGTTATATTAGCAGTTTTACAATGGTTGGCAGTAATTGTTGTACATTTAAAAGCGATTTATTGGTATAAATCTACCGGTACATATATACGTTTTCAAGGGCCATTGGAGTATTCCTTGAGAAAAAAATCCAGATTTTCCGACCAATATACCAACTGTACAAAACGATCTGGAAGCTACCATGTTTTATTCCCTGTGGTAGATTTACAACGCCGCATCAATACCGAAAACAGAAGCCAGCGAAAATATATCCCATACTCGCATATATCACGTGCAAGTTTTGCCACAACTCATCCTTTTGAACTTCGTTAAGCACACAAAGGATAGGAGCGAATTCGTTTAGAATTTTTTTATTGAAAAACTACAACTTTTTAAAAAACCATCAGTGATATGAGCAAATGTTAAAGGTGTTGTTCCGAGTTATGTGTATTGTTTCTCTCTTGATGTGTAGTGCCTGGCACTTGCACATACACCCCATCAAGTACCGTGGGAAACAAACTTGCGGTTTTGAGATGGTAGAACCAATTGTATGTTGCCAAGCCCTATTCACTACTGTGGCTACTAAAAGTGTTAACCATAAACGTCGGTTTTTTGTTATATCTTGGGAATGAAATGGATTCGAGGGCTCCAAATTCAGGACGACAATGAGAAAAATACGGCCTTTCATCCTATACTCAAAATCTACTACTGGGTAAATCAGGAGGGGGTCCCAAGACGATCGAACACGCCCCTTTAGAGGGGTGTTTTTAGAATATCAATTTTGTGATTAACAAAGGTTTTAGTGGGCCTAAACACTAACAATAAATGAAAACGTGTGGCCAGTTGAAAAGGGGTCGCGTATTTAGTTTTATCGCAGACTTCGCACTGTAAACCACTGATCTCTATACAATGGATTGGCTATACAACAGTAACTGCATATATTTACTAATGGAGCAACGGGCGGGCATCTGGTCTACCGACCCCATACCATTTCAGAGACACCTGTTTTAACTAAGTTTGTATCCCGGGTGCCGTTTTTAGAGACTGCCATCCCATACGCGCAATACAATGAGCTTCACTGAATTGGCTTGATTCTGTCGTCTGTTTGTCGCTTATCCAAACATTTCAATGGGAAACAATTTTGTATAAATACCGGCCTCTTAACCACCTGCTTGGGCTCTTTTTGGATTACCAAGATGGCCATCAGTGCTTCAATTACGAACCAGGTTTCCAATCCATTTTATAGAGATCAGTGTGCGAACCCCACTACTGCGCAGTTCAGCAATCTACGTCACTTTTCAATGTAACCGAGTAGCGCTTCTTTGTATGATGTAGAGTTTCCCCCTAAGTTTATTTTAAAAACTATGTTTCTCAGACTCCCACGGGCTCATTTTATAAAATTAGGCACAAATGTTGCCATTTTGATAATTTATATAATTTTGAAAAAGGAAACGTTAAATTAAAGCTGTGTTTTTAATTCCAATGTAAAAGTAAACGCGATAGTCTTTTCATACAGGCCATAACTTGACTAACCACCGATCATCTTTCAATTGGTGAAAGACTAAACATGGCTTGTGGCAAAACGATAGCGTAAATCATATACGTGGCGGCTTCCTTAAATCGTCTACGGTCTTTTTTTTTTTCGAAAGTTCAGCGTGAAATACAATGTCTTCTCTCGCGGAATACTCCTAATAACATGCAACCACCTGGTACGTCGTATTTTAGGATATTTCATTAGATATGTGCCGACAGATTTATAACCAATAATTCCTTAACGTGTTTCAATGTGATTAGAGAGCATGACGAGTCAGTGACGATGGATGCTGGAACTGGTCAACATTGCCGGTGAGTTGTACGCTCATGTGTAGTGTATAGTCACAGTAGTGTATGGTCGCAGGCATGAGTATTATTAAGCTTACCGTACATGCTGTATGGAAAAGCAAAAGATGGTAACTCATTGGACATGCTGGAATAGGGCCTATTCTGCATCGGGTACCAGCCTTAGTAACCATTCTACCAAAGACCTAGGGTCTGTGATTCCCCACTGTTGGGTGTAGTGTATAGGCCTAATTCATGGGCATGTCATGTGATACCCCTTTGCTTATAACTGTTCCACAGTTGGTTTCTTATCCCGAGGTTGTGAACAGGCTCGTAGCCAGACTTTAGAGTAGACTGGTGGCAGGATCATCCCGGGGATAATCATGCACGTCAATTGACTCAAGTGTTTTTTTCCAGAATCCACAATTGCCCAGTCTCTCATAACATCACACTAACAATGTGAATGTCACCAATTTATAGCAACCAGGTTAAACTGCCAATATCATAAAATTACCCAACTTTCAGAGATATGTGGCAAACTAGTACAAAAAAATTCCCTACCAATATCCCTAATTGCCCTACTATTCAGTGAAAGCAGTAGAAACGCCATGTTAACAAAAGTAGTAAAAATCGACACCATTTACTAGTTTATAAAATAGTAGAAGCCCCTCTAATACGGTAGGACAATTTGTAGGAAACTCCTAACGAATTTCCGTATTAACCATGAACTAGTTCAAGCAAATTGTTCAGCTGCTACCAGTTAGATAAATTCGACGGCCTGAAGAACTAATCTATTCGTAGGAAAAAAATCGAATCAAATGTACTATTTCAAATAGTAAGCAAGCGAGTTTTGGTTCAGTGTCGCTTTACTTTTGGGTGATTTGTTGATATTTCCTCTGTGAGAGTTTAAATGTGAAAGAAAAACATGCTCAAAAGGTGCCATTTTTTCCATAGATTACTGTGTTTAAGTGAGTTAGTGGTGTGTAACCCGATGTGTGACACTAAACATGTTGACTGTAGCGAGCTTCGCGATTTACAATTGTCTTTATGATCAAAGTAATGCAAACTTTATCTATTGCACCAAATATTGATGGTTAAGTCGAAGAATAAAAAACCCGGTTTTAGGTGAGCGAACCTTTCGAGTAGGGTCGGTCGGGCGGGCGATTTTTTTTTTTTTTTTCTGGAGGTCAAAATTGGCCTAAAATAGCTCCAAAATCTGAAAAATCAAGAGAAAAAAGTAAATTTTTTTACAAATTTAAAAAAAAATTAGCCAAAATTGATAAATTTGGGCTAAAACCGGCTGATTTTACATGATTTTTGGAAAAACTAAAAAAAAATCTACAAAACTGAAAAATCAGGGTCGGTCGGGGCCTTAAAACGGGCCTATATTTTGAGAAGAAATTTGAAGGCTGAAGTATCAGGACTAATGAGACAAATACGACATTTCATCTGATATCACAATTGATACTACTTCGGGATAAGTCGGGGGTCCCAAAGACGATCGGAACAAGCACCTTTCATGACTTTCACATTTTTATAGCTGGTCCGAATCGTTAAAGTCACGTACGCCTGTGTGCATTTTCAGTTACAAAACTTAAACATTGCCGTTGAAAACTATTTTTTTCTATTTTAGGAAACCTTTTCGGCCATCATGTAAAACACCCGGTCGTGTAATTATTATCTGTGGTCACTCCGCATTTTCGTCATGCGTATATGACATCATAAACTTGTCTTTTATCTAATGATCAAACATCATACAGTTCACGAGGTTCCACATTGTAAACAAATTTGTAATGCGATGACTCTGGACTCTTGGAGTTATAATACCTTAAACCGAATGTCAATGAGCCTCATAATAAGGATTTAAGCGTGATTAGAAACAAGGCGATTTGAAATACCACGATTATAGAGCTTATTCCAAAGTTCGAAAATTAGGATTTTTACCACGTCAATATCTGCTAATAGACGATTCTTGAATACATAGGAATGACCTTATGAAGTGACGTAACTCCCAGCAAAAATTGTGATTTCCTTTCCTTTTATTTTGAAATGTGTAATCGATTGTTTGTTTGTTCTGGTTAGACAAAAATCCAACACATACACTATAACGATCTCTTTCTATCCCGGTGAACTACAGATTTAGATTTTAGAGACCTTGTTTTTTTAGCGTTAAAGTTTTAGAGTTTTGTTGATAGTATAGTTATATTGACGAGTTTATTATGTGTTTGAGTGTATGCAGAAATACAGAAACTTCTGTGTTGATAGACCTTATTTGATGTACATGAGGTCATGTTAGCAGCACACTTCATGAAGTATAAATTCAAGTCACCAATTAGTTAACTAAACAATCAGTTGATATACTCAGGACAAAACCTCCATGACAGTTTGAACACTCTTTTTTTTAACACACAACACATAGGCTGTTAGAGGTTAAAAACGTATGTTTGTTGGCCGGCCAAGTTTTTATGTCACTAAAAAATCATGAGGGAACTGGCTAATGCTGTGCTTAGCTGTGGGGTGGTGTGATTTGTCAAATACCAGCAAGTTTAAGTTGATCTCATAACATTTGTGACGTTATAAAAGTGGTTGGAGACCCCGACCGACCCACCCCTCACATACGCCCCGACCGGGGTGTCGTGATATCGTACTTTATTATCTTGCACATTAACAGTTGATCAGAACCGCATCACGGCTAGCTCCCCATGCAATCCAACATGGACACTTGCATACTGCACCTAATCTGTGTGTACGTGTGATTAACTTATGTCTCCCGCATCTCACGACATGGTAGCAGCGAGCGGAAGTGTCACGGATTCACTATAGCAAGCAGGAGAAGCTGTTTCTTCGGTTCAGTGTAATTTTGCCTTGGATGAACACCACGAGCAAACACCGCTGAAGTCTCTGGTGAATAACCCTTAGTGTGCATAGCTTTGACTACGAACCTACAGCTACATCGAGTGTAAAGTGTAGAGAGCATCTCCAGTTATTTGTCTTCGCATCACATTACAATAACATTGACTGGCGATTTTCCAGTGTTCCGTCACTAATGAGTGTTGTTGATAAGCAGAGGAACCTCGTACAGCTCCTAGAGATAGCGAAACGCGAAGGCCTCGTTTCCAACAGCTCAAAGTGTGTGATCAAAACCCACTTTGGAATGCTTTACAAAGCTGAAGGTACCCGACCGGACCCCAGCAAGGTAGAGGACATACAAGCTATGCCCACCCCACAAGACAAAGATGATCTGCAATGTTTTTTGGGTATTATGAGCTACATGCCGCCATACATTAACAGCTTTGCAGAGAAAGCAGCATTAAGAGACCTACTCAAGAAGGATAGTGTATTCTTATGGCAGGAGGTTCACCAAGCAGCATTCGATGTATTGAAGAAGGCAATAACAACGGATACATGTTTGCAATATTTTGATCCGTCCAAACACGCCGTTCTTGATGTGGATGCATCACAAAGAGGTTTGGGAGCTTGTCTTACACAAGAGGGAAAACCTGTGATGTTTGCATCGAAGGGTCTCTCAACAGCACAGGCCATCTATTCGAATACCGAACGCGAAACACTTACCCTCGTATTTGGAAAAAACAGGTTTCACACCTACCTCTTTGGAAAGAGATTCACTGTCATATCAGATCACAAACCACTTGAAATGATATGGAGAAAGCCGTTGACTAGTGCACCTCCCCGTCTTCAACGCATGTTAGTAAAGATACAAGGATACGATTTTGATCTCCAGTACGGACCAAGGGCTAGTATGACTGTGCCTGATGCTCTTAGTAGACTGCCCAACCTGGACAAAAATGAGGATATCAAATTAGATGCTCAGATCGATGGCATTGATTGTGAGGTGGTTGTAGATCTGGTCCATTTTGGTGCAGAGAAGCAGAAACAACTTGTAGAAGAGACTGCAGAAGACCATACCCTACAGACACTAAGCCAAGTCATCACCCAAGGATGGCCTGAAACCCTCAAAGACGTACCTTTGAACATCAGACCATTTTGGCCGTGCAGAGATGAGTTAAGAATTTCAAGTGGGATTGTGTTCAAAGGGAGGCAAGTCCTTGTACTAAAAACCCTCCAAGAAGACATTTTGCAGCAGCTACATAGAGGCCATATGGGCATCGAGAAAACCAGGAAGCTGGCCAGAACCTCAGTATATTGGCCAGGAATTAACAAAGATATCGAGCTCTTGGTAAAGAAGTGTACAACGTGCCAGGAACGCATGCCGCAGCAACAGAAGGAACCTCTAGAGCCTCACGAAATTCCATCCACTCCCTGGTCCAAACTAGCCACTGACATATTCAGCCTCAATGGACACGACTACCTGGTAATCGTAGACTACCACTCCAAGTTTCCGATCGTTAAGAAGCTGAATAACACCAAAAGCAGCACAGTTGCTAAGTTGCTTTCTGAAAACTTTAGCATCTTTGGGAGACCAAACGAGATCGTGTCTGACAACGCCACTCAATTTACAGGTGAACCAGTGCAACAGCTCTTCAAGGAGTGGGCTATAAACCCTGTGACGTCTTCGCCGCGTTACCCCAGATCTAATGGTATGGCCGAAAGGTTTGTCCAGACCATAAAAACACCATCAAAAAATGCCTGGCCACCAACAGTGATGTGGACATTGCTTTGCTTCATCTTAGAGCAACCCCAGTTGACTTCAACCTCCCTTCACCAGCCGAAATGATTTTTGGCAGACCAGTTGGAACAACCCAGTCACAGCCTCAGCAGCACCTCAAATGACACCCACACCTATCTACTGAAAAAACAATGAGAAAACGAAGTCTAACCACGACAAGTCAGTAGGTCCCAAGCTGAAGCCTTTGAGTGTGGGTCAGAGAGTACGTGTCAGAGTACGGAGGTCTGTAAGGAACCAAGATCATACATGGTAACTACTCCTAATGGAGCAACCTACCGGAGAAATAGGTCACAGATAGTGGGAGCCAAGCGAGTTCACTTTGAGCTGGAAGAAAATACCAACGAGCCAGAGCACAAGGAACCATCGACTGGAAATCAAAGAAGTCCAGAGGAGAAGGGTGCAAAAGAACCAGATGGTACAAAGGGGAAAACCAACAACCAGCAGGGACGTGAAACCATCACACGATCAGGCAGAGTGATTCGGAAACCATCCCGTTATAGGGACACATAAACGTCCCACCCGGCAGCTGAGGGGCCGGTCCGCATAATTGGAGCCTCATGGGACCAAATGGCGTTTGTATTAGACTATAGCTAATAAAACGTCTATTATGATAATTAAGGTAATGTAGCTGATAATGTGACAACTGGGAGGTAATTGGGTGTTTTATGGAATGTTGGGCGGAATTTGGTAATGACAATCTATCTAGCGGCCACAGCCGAGATGCTGTTCACCATGCAGCGCCAAATGTCTCTGTCCGTCATTAATTAAGTTGGGGATGTCAGATGGATCTTGCAGGATGTCTCGAGCAATCACATCAATGTAGTTAAAGGGGCAAAGAGCTCTATTTGGGCATGGTAACCTCCAAAACGTGACATCCGAGACTACTTAATCATTCACACGATGACAGTGGCCAGCAAATTGTGCTCGGTGCTGGGCAACAGAGGATGAAATTGGAGGGATATCTCCATATGTCTGTGCCTTGTTTTGTGGTCACGCCAATGCACTGTATTTCTTCAACTTCATTTTGATACCATCAAGCTTGAGGCAATCAATTATATAGATTACACTCCTGTTCATAATTTCTGTTACATGTTGCTACATACGCCAACATGCCTACCAAAACAATGCACCATTGAATTGCATGAAGACGGAGACCAGACAGTTGTGTGTCCATTCACACACAATCGTGGGGATTTCCTGCCGTTGAGAATCAATTTAGCAGTCCCTGTGTATGCTACATACCCAATGTTGTGCCCAAGGACTGCATGCTCACCGTGGCCTCACTCCATCAAACTGAACGAAAATCCAACATAGCTAGGGTAATTCAATTAAAATTCTCACCATAGCTGGCATTTTCCCTTCAAAATTCTTCAAACGTTGCCATTACCTCAGCCATTCCTCACTCCTAGTTTTAGAGGCGATGGCGGCCGAAACTTTTTGCAGAAGATGTTCGCGCCGTTCATGTCACGTGAGTGCAAGGAGCCAATCAGCGAAAATGAAGCGTGCGATAAAAATAGGGTAGTGTTTAGGTAAATTGTACGATGCTTAGCCGTAATATGTAATTGGCGTTTAGATTATTGACAACCCCGTGTTTAGCAACTAAACGCCAATATCACAATGTTTAGGAATTGTGACATGTTTAGATTGTTCAATAATGCTAAAACACTATTTTACAGTGAGATTGCCATAAGTGGTGTAGTTTATTGTTTATTGCAGACATTCAAAGCTTGTTCTTTGCGTGACAGGAAGTCTTTCTTGCTGTCGGCAACATAATACCCTAGGTAAGGTACTTGAGGTTCCTCTCCTCTGAGTTGAGTACCGTCTGCAGTGCAGATAGTTTGATTCTATTTCTCATTATCAGTTATGTCTTCGTCTTCTTGGCATTTAGATGCAGGCCGACTTTGTCTACAGCGTTCTCAAGTGATGTTAGTAGATCTTGTGCATCACATATCAAATCCACTGTTAGAGTTAGATCGTCTGCGTAGTCAAGGTGTGTGAGATACTGACTTTTGTGACGTCTAGGTCGCTTGGGTTTGATGGTGAGTCCCTTGTCGTTCATGATGACTGTCAATCAACCACGATAACAACGAGAAAGGGAGCAAGAGTATCTCCTTATATCATGTATATCGGAGAAATAGGGCAACGGGCTACGGGCCTAGATAGGCCCGTAGTCAGTATCTCTGGAAATATTGAGCATTATTTTCCTCTAACCATGTAATATTTGTATAATAATTACCTGCATCACCATTCATCTCCTCACGCCATGTCTTTTTCAAAGAGAGTTCTTGTTTTGCTTTGGTTCGGGTGACAATGTGTGGTAGGGAATTTTTAGTTGATATCCTTAAGTTGATATACTCTAGTTGATATCCTTATCAATGTATGTCTTAGAATAAAATTGACGCTTGGTAGCTCGGAATGGCGTCACTGAATTAATTAAACTCCACTGGTAGACTTTGACCGATTGCACAACCTATTATAATACAAATAGCTGAATGGCTTTGCGATTTCAGGGCAATTTGTGTCATACCTTAATACATCATCGAGTTATGTCAGTGGTTGCACTTCCTCCGTCTCAATAGCAACTTGTAAAAAAAGGTAGGATTCAATCTCGGGCATGTTATTAAGCTACTATTTATGATTTAAAAAAATCGCCTTTCTTTTTGCAATGCAAAGTGCTTTTGGAGTGCATTGTGCTTAAGTGTGCTAGAGACATTCCTAAGATACATATTTGGAACAGAAACTACTCGAAATGTCCTCCTCGGGGATGTCTACAGAAAGAGTACATTTTGACAACAATGTGCTCAAAAGGTACTTGAAGTGTACTGGTTTCCTCGAGGTAAGTACTCGAATTTTACCAGGGCATGGCCATTTGAATGTGTCCTATGAAAAAGAAAATTGTAAGATTCTGTATATTTTCATAAAATTTAATAGTAATCAACTAAATATCTGTGAATGTATCACGATTGTGTACACCCTCCACCTCAATAAGCATTCTTGACACCATTTTACTCCTAAAAACATTTCAAATATTTACTTATTTCCAATTATTTTTACAAGTACTTGTGTAGTAATAAAGACGACATCATCGTACCAGGATGTTGGTTGATATGGTAGAAGCAGCATCTGCCTCAGTCAGCGGAGCTTATCCTACAACTGTTGCTCTACTCACAATACTGACATTTCTAGTGTACTGGAGTATTCGCAGACCAAATGGCATGCCACCCGGCCCTACTGGACTACCGATCGTAGGGAGTATGTTTAGTAAGTACAGAAGGGTTGTGAGGGTACTTATAGGGGTATTGACTTTCGCTTATTTATCACTCGTGAAGTGAGCCTAAAACGGCAATAAGAACACAAACAAATAATTAATCGAACACACTCAGTTCACACCATACACCATTTCCAGAAAGAAGTGCCCTCAATTTTTTAACAGGCTCAGTTCACACCATACTTAAATCACCCGTGAAATAAATACATTTATTTAAAGATCACATTAAAGTCATTTTACGTAGATTCCATTACACAGTATATTCTAATTTTCTTCCAGATAAAACAGTTTAAGAGTTAAACAAAACATACGACAATGTAATCTACTATTACAAATTTACTCCTTATTATTTTATATGACGTGGGTAAAAATAATGTTATTGTAATATTTCTAGATTACATTGATCAACCACATGTCCAGTTCAAAGAATTGACAAAGAAATATGGCAACATGTTTTCGGTTAAGATGGGACAGAGATGGATGATTGTCCTTAATCAGATCGATGTTGTCCGGGATGCTCTTTTGAAGAAGCCTGTTGAGTTTGCCGGGAGACCCGATAATTACTCAAGTAAGTGAGCTTATACTTTCGTGAGTACACGTGTGGCGTACAAGCCAAGTCGATTGATGGCATACAACACACGCAAGCACGCACATACCTTAAACACAGTCAACTTTTCAAAAACCCAATACTTTTCTGGAATGCAATGTTGCGAGAGTCGGCGAGACGTCAAAAGTTGCATCTCTATCTTTGTCATTTGATAACAAATATTACTTTTGGAAGTTCGCCAGGCAGAACGCAAATTGCAAGTGCAACAAATTTATGGGAGGCCTCCAAAACAGCAATTAGGAAAGATATATGTGAAAATCCGATTTTAGATGCAGGAGGAAACCGAAATTCTCAGAGAAACCAAATTCATAACTCAGCTGAGAATCGAACCCAGGCCGCATTGGTGCATGATTAGTATTATTAATGTCTGGATGATGTATTACTTTATTCTTTTAAAGGCAGTTTGCTGACTGAAATTTTCAAGGACATATGGTTTTTCATCTTAACGATGCCTACAAAATTGATGTCACATACTTACGGATGTAAGAGTGTTAAGTGAATGATTTTTTCTTCCCATGTTTCTTCTCTTAGGCGATGTGTTTGTGTAAGTGTTTGCATGATTAAAATTATTATTGTCTGGATGATGTATTACTTTATTCTTTTAAAGGTGGGTTGATGACTGAAAATTTCAAGGACATAGTTTTTACAAACTACAGCGCACGGTGGAAACTCCACCGGAAGCTAGGACATTCCGCTATCAGGTACGTTTCCGCAAATATTGCCAAAACATTTTCAGGTATTGGTAAAGCATTGTCCTAAGTTTATGTTTTGAAATATTCTGAGCTATATAAACATTTCATAAATTAATCCTAATAAATATACTTTTAAGTATTCTTTTAATACTAAGGGAATGACATTTAAATGCCTCAGCAGCTATCTAACTCTTTTAGAGTCTATTACAGCATCGTATCAGTGATTTACTGTCACTATGAGCTAGTAAAATCTCAATTCCTTTGGCACAGTTCAGTACCTTCCATTCGCCAGTGTATTTAGAAAATACACCCCGTGGTTTTTGGGTATGATATATGATACCCAGATCACACAAGGTTAGTTCATGTCAATGTATGTACAAGTACAACCCACTGAACTGTGTCATTGGTGGATGAGCATATTGTAATGCGTAGTGTATGCACTTCGCACACTGGGGACAATGCTTTAAAGAGACACAGGTTCATTTGCAGCAGAATATAATTCAATTCAGTTGCTCTCAAATGATAGGCTAAGCTTCTAGGAAGAACAAAACACCTTTTTACACACAAAAAATGCCGTCATATTTCGATGCGAACGACTTCCCATGATTTTGACCTTTATTGTGAATATATTGTATTTTTTTTATCTGCAAATGTGTTAAAATTCCCTTATTACATGAACACCATACACTCATGCTCATTGGTTTGATAATCGCAGAGGTGATGGATTAGTCAAACAGCGTACACACAAAGGGCACCATTCACTGAGAATATTAATTAGTCAAAAAAGTGTCTTATTTGACTAATTACAAATTAGTCATGCAAATCAGTTGTTTTATCATTCATAATAATGTACTTCAATGCTGCAAACATGTTTGCTATGTGGGAAGATAACCTTCCCATATTTTAAACTAGTTTTCATGATTACAAAATATTTTCATTATCTCTAAATTTACACTTTAAAATGACAAATTAATGACTGACGAATTTTTAATATGTCAAATGACAAATTAATTGACTAATTAAAGACGTCTTTAGACTCGTCAAATAACTAGAATTAGTTAGTCAAGCAACAAAATGGTCCGTTGCTAATTAGTCTTTGGACGAATTTTGTAATTAAAAAAAAGTTAAATTATCAATTGTCGAAATATTGCAATTATGAAATTTAACCCGAAAATCTTTAAAAAAAACATTCTTTTTACTTCAAACCACTTTTAGCACTATTTTGTGGATTATAACAAAACAGCAATGTGCTGACTAATATTTAATTGTCAATAAGACACTTTTTTGACTAATTAATATTCTCAGTGTTGCACCTTAAGGTGTATTTTTTTATTCTGGGCCAACACTGTGTGGAAACCGGTTTTTTCTGAATAAAACCAATCAAGTGGATTGATCAAAACCATATTTTACCCAGAAGAAAAAGCTGTTTCCTTTGGATTTAATTCATTTTCAGGGGCAGATAACACATGTAAAATTGCATTTCATCCATGCAAAAATATGGGTTTGAAAAATGTTGGAAGTTGCAATCTTTTCAAAATGAGCCAGTGTCTCTTTTAAAGTGGTTATTTCTGTAGATGTGATAAGCAATGTGTGTGATTTTAGATATTGGAGAGGTAACGAAGAACCACAAACTCGAACGCCGATTCTTACGCTGCCTATTCAACCAAGATTTCGCGTTCGCGTTAGGTTATGGTTCTTCGCAACCCTCCTATTGCACTGTTCTGACTTGTATGTATCATTCTTTACATCTTGACAAAATAATTAACAAACGCTCCAAAGGAAGAACCCCGTTATTTTTGTTACGAAACTGAAGCGATTTTACTTTTAAGAGACAGTGACACTTGAAAAATAGTGCGACCCTCTAGGTTTTAAAAATTGATATTTTGCATGTTATAAATCTTTTATATTACAGGATTAGCCCTCACCTGAAATGATTAAGGCCCAATCAGCGCGCTTATGGGTAAAGATCGATTTCTAATTACAGGTCGCCGGCGCCAGCAGGACGACGCGGGAAGGGCGGTAAAACACAAGAAAACACACGGCCGAAAGCCAGAATTGTTCTCAGGCATGCACATTGTTTAACCGGTCTGTGAACTTTGTGGTTTAATATCAATGGTACGAGTCTATAATATTCAGTAAAGGACACATTTGTTGATAAAAACTTACGACCAACTTAAAGTTATAGCTACAAATTACATTGCATGTCTTTAGACTCTTATTAATTTCCTTATCTGTTTTTGAGTAATGTTATTTTTATGTATAAAATATATCTGCTATTCTTCCAATGGCCAGACTATCATTTGCGAGCAAATTGAAGAAAGAAATTTCATATTTCTGGAAAATGTGCCAGTGTCGCTTTAAATTTCAAATAATGTCCAGAAATGAACCAAACCGAGAGAGTTCTTTATGTATTACAGAAACTTTGCAACGGGAAAGAATTTGGAAAACATTGTTGAGCCGAGGGTAACAGACGCGCATAGGAAAACGAATAGACAAGCAGGGGAAGGGAGACCTCTTCGACCCAAAAAATGTGGTTGTCTTGGAATATACAATATACTCGGAACTGGTGTTTCGACATCAAAGTAGGTTATTCCATTAACTTGTTTTTATCCTTCTCAAAATATTTTTTTTAATTTATAGAATGCACTTGCACAATAATTTTGAGATAATAAAATTTACCAACGTACGGTGTTAAGCTTTGGCTTTGAAACCTTAATAGGTTTATTAGTTAACTGAGGGGAACAGCAAGCAAATTCCTTTAAAGGTTTAGGCTGCTTCAGAGGTGTATTGAGTTTCAATCCGCAATGCAACAGTTTTGGGAATTTCACCAAGTAGGGTCATGTGATTCAACGTCAAAGAATCACACCAACTCGGTAGAAGAAGGGACTGCGCGCTCGACGACACACTTTATGCCGACACGCTGCTATCTCCAGTTCCCATTCAAAATCTTATAGACATGGAATACTGCCTCTCTAGATACCCCAAGACCCGATCAACTCACTATACACCTATGACAGGACTACCACCTGGCAGCATTCCACGAAAGGATGGGTCACTCAATAGCAACATGCACCAATGGGGGCTGCGGCCATCGCCAGCCTGCCAATGTGGTTCTCCATCCCAGACTGCGGCTCACATTTCAATGAGTGCCCTACCTTTCGTCGCCGGTGGAGGGATACAGATAGACTCAAACCCCAACAATCAACAGTGAGTTGGTTCAAACGTTTACAACACATTTAGTGCTGCTTCATCCGCAAGAAGGAGGAGAAGATTCCACATGACCCTAC